>JARJHM010000468.1:0-253383 GCA_033356055.1 Carex pumila | reverse complement strand
AATTTTCCGGGGTTAGAGAGTTTCCGGATAAAATTTTTTCGGATATAGAGCTTGGTTCCGGAAATAATTTTTCCAGAATGGGTACATTTCGAAAAAAACCGGCCATGCGGTTATTTTTTGAAATTTTATATTAAATATGGATATTAATAAAAAATTCGGTGAATAGGCACCAGCAGGACCTCTTTAATTTCTCTCCATTTCATTTCTTAAATCCTCTCATATTATTTGTTTATATATATAACCCATACAATATGTACTACATATAACTCTTTCACTTCTCTTTGAATACTCTTACTCAATTTTGTTTTCCAGCAAATTGATAATCCAAATAAAGAACCTCTATCTCATTATGATACATCCCTGTTTTGTATCCTTCAAAGAAAAAGAGATTATTCTTTTTCGGAATTCACTCTCACAAAATATTTTTATTTATTGTGGAGTTACTATCAGTTACTTCTATAAAGTGTCTAAGAAAATTATTTTAGTTGCAGTTTCATCTTACACGATTAGACGAAATCACGAAATACACTTAAGTACAGTGTCTCTTACATAATTCAAATATTATCTTTCCAACTTGATTAATTTATTTAACTATCCGAATTGAAATGAAAATTTACTCCAACAATATATTTGTCTTACAATGTTAATATTTATAATTAAATAATAGCGATTTTTTAGATAATTGATCGGCAGAATTTGATACCTTGTACACGATCCGGGTATTATCATTCCAACTTGATTTATTTTATCTATCAATTTATTTCACTATCTGAATTGTGTTGAAAATTTATCCCAACAGATCCATCACTAATGATATTAAGAAACCATCACTGATAGGGGTGTCAATGACACCCGTTTACCCATTTACCATTTCCGTATCGTATTTGATAAGACATGTATAAGTAAGATTTTTTTTTTTTGTTAGATAAACGGGTATGGATACGAGTAAAAGTTATTTTGTACCCGTTAGGTAACGGGTAATTATATAAAATAAATTATATCATAAGAAAAATATATGCTAAATATTTTACTTTTTTATTTAAATTTTTTATTATTTAGTTAAGGAATTGAATTAGTTAGAAGAGATATTTGTGATTTTGATTTTTTTTTCTTAATAAAAAACTATTACTTAGAATTAATTGTATATTTATATTTTAATTTTATATTAGTAATTGTGATTGCATATGTATGACATGATAATTTTTTATGGTTTATTTATAAAAATAATAAAACTATTATATTTGTATTATTCGTTATTCGTCCACTACCATTTTATTATCCACTAATCTTAACAGGTATAGATAAGATAAATTCTTAGTGGGTATGAGTATGAAAATGGTCCACCCTACCCGCATCATACCCATTGACACCCCTAATCACTGATTTGTGATTATCATTTGTATTTGTGATTTGCAAAGGTCTAAATAGTGATAGCGGAATAGCTAAAAAAATGACACTATTATCATATTACGCGCGTTATAGCGTGCTATAGCGCTATAGCTTTATTGTCTGAAAATGCTACAACGACGTTATAGTATGCTATTTAGAACCTGATCAATCGTTGATAATATCTTTTGTACTAGTGTGAGACTATCATGTTTAAGTCATTAACTAAGACAAATTTTTTTTGGTTAATTTCTCACATACCCTCAAAAAAAAATTTAATTTCTTATTTACTCCTAAACACTTCAATATATCTAATTTGTCTCTTAACTTTTAAAAATCTTTCTTTTTTACCCTTTGATTTAATTACCCATTCTCAAAATTTACCTTTTCCCTTTATAGCCTTGTGTGGACCCTAATCAAACACTTATTTTATTTAGGATAACATAATCAGTTATAGTTCATAATTTCATATCATTCTCTAATGAATAGAAAGGAGAATGTTGGTATATTCTGAAATTAGAACTCGGTTATACCCTTTTATTCCCAAAAAAAAAGGAATGACCTTTCTTTCATCTTTGTGGTACTATTATATTACCCGGTTTTACACAGTGGCACAATGCTCCATCAATACCAGTGCACCTCAAAAACAGGTACAGATCCATCATACCAGAAGAAGGAACTAGGGGTGTTCATTGGTTCGGTTTGGTTGAAATCAAACTAAACTAGGCAAACTAAAATAATAATTCGGTTTCTAAAATAGAACTGAACCAAACTGAACCAAAGTTTTATTTCGGTTTGTTTGGTTCTATTTTAGATAGCTCTTACAGGTTGATGTTCACACCTGCATGGCTTTAGAGTAGTTAGTTTTGCTTACTTTTTTAAATTACTTGCAATGTACTTTGAATTTTAGCAATTTAATGAATATTCAACGGGTTTCCAATAAAAAAAAATTATAAGAATGAGTCAGTCTTCTTTGAAGATCGAGATTTCTTGCCTCCACTTTAACTTTTTGTTTATTTATAGAAAGTGTGGTGACCGCGCCGCCATTGCCACTCTGAGCGGAGACTTTGCTTTGAGACTCCATTGCTCAATAAGTTGAAGAGATGTAGTTCAAATCTCTATATAATAAAATAAGTGTTTGATTAGAGGGTCCACACAAGGGTACAATGAGAAGAAGTAAATTTTGACAATGAGTAATTACTTCAAAAGGTAAAAAATAAAGAATTTTAAGAGTTAAGGGACAAATTAGATATATTAAATTGTTTAGGGATAAATAAGAAATTAAAGAATTCTTTGAGGGTATATGAGAAATTAACCCAATTTTTTTTTTCTGCATAACAAATGTAAATTTGGAATAATCTAAATAGTTTCGAATGGATCCGATACAAATTAAAAACATGGAAGCGAATATAGTTTAGTTTCAAAAAAATAATAATTAAAAGGTTAAAGCACCTACAGCCTACAGGTCCCAGCAATAGTCTATCTCAACTCCTCCGTCTGGTCGCAGTACACAAAACTATGCAAGATTCAACCAATAAACCGGAATCAGCATATCATGAGCATGAGACTTTACCACAATTTAATCATTACAGCACATTGGAATGAAATCAGACACACGACCCTATATATATATTTTGTGCATTATAAATTTTATACTGTCTGGTTCGGTCCAATTCAATTCATCTCAGTCAAAAAGTTTGCAAACTTAATTTTCTTTTTGAAACAAAATCCAGCTAAATTTAACGAGCTAGCTTATCAGATTACGAACTAGCTTGTAATTTTCTTTTTGAAACAAAATCCAGCTAAATTTAACGAGCTAGCTTATCAGATTACGAACTAGCTTAATTTCACTGCAAGCAGCCACCATCCGTTGTCTTTTCCATATGAATTGGTCCCATGCGAGAAACCTACACTTCATCTTGTCTATATAAAGTATTAGAACTTTACAAAGAAGAAAAAACCAACACGTTATAAGTGACAATTACCAAGTAGGTCAGACTTCAGACCTCCAGTGCCACTATGTCAGTAGAATATTTTCCGAACATGCAATTAGATATTTCTAACTGATTTTTAACTGTCACACGAATCTCAAAACAAATTCTTCATTTCTAATTGTATACGGATCCAACGTTCTGTTTTCTCGAGTCACTGGTACAGTATGTCAATACTGATTTTTACTATTTATGTGAGAGAAAAAATTCAGTCTGAGTCACATGAATAGTAAAATCCAAACAGTGTTTAAAATAAAAGTAAGAGTTCACAATTGAAAATTACCTATTTGCACGTGATGCACCAAACAAATTAATTTATTTATTTTCTGTACAATTATCTTACAGAATATTTGAACAGGACCCAATAAAAAGTTAAAGCTGCCCTGAGCCCCTGAAACAATAAAGTATGGACAATATATATATATATATATATATATATATTATATATAGCCAATGGCATGGAGAATTTTTGAGCGAGGTGCGCCTCATTGAACAATGAACAGTAGACCCAAATTGTAATGTCGGAGGCGTTGGTGAATGGCAGCCCCTGGCTGAATACAAATCTTTATAACCAGTGTCGCCATCTGGAAAAGTTTCATAATTTGCACATGTTAGGTATGCCTGGAGACGTGGTAAATGAGCTCTTTAGATGAACGAATTAGCCATAATGCATTGCTGTTGTTTGTGATAATGATATGATTACGATACCTAAATTTTTGGAGGATATATATATATAATCGACAAATTAATATATAGTGGTTACCATGATTTTTGTGTGGCTAGTTGTCACCATCACAAATTGGTGGCCATGACTACAATTAGTGTTATGCAAATGGGCCGGTTTGGTCCAAAATCTCTCGGTCCGGTGCAAAATCTCACTGTTCGGTCTAAAACTCTTCAGTTTTGGGGCGGGTAAGTCCGGGTCTACACGATTTTGGTCCGGATCTACATGGTTTTGGTCTGGTCCACCACAGATTAGGTCTGAATTGTCACAGTTTTGTCCAGTTTTGCTACGGTTCACGAGGAAGAAACCGTCTAGTCTAGTCTGAGTCTAGTGGAAACAATCGACCAAAAACTGTACTATACCTATCTCTAACAAAGGTCCGGACCTGTCTAGATCTGAATTCTAGTCGGGCTGGTCCGGGTCCGAGTCTAGTCCGCTAGGGGAGGACCAAGAGTAGACCAAGGGGGAAAGCCGCCTCCCTTGGATTTTGAGTTTTAGTAGTGATCTATTGGTACTGATTGACTTTGTCTCTCTGTGGAAATTTTTTTACCTCCCTCTGAATGTTTGATTTGTAATTCAGATTAAATTTAGTGTTAAAATCAAAATAAATTTCTTGAATTATGATTGGTAATTAAAATTATAAGTTAAAGGATAAGAAATTATAAATAAGAGCATTGAAAATATAAGTCAAAACATTGTTTTTTTTTTTTTTTTATCGAGTAGTCAATTAGTTAATCGGTTTAAATCCGATAAGCTATTTAAATCTGATTCGGTATTTTGTTCCCCTGACAAAAATCCTAAGTCCGCCAGTCTGCAGATGGTCCTGTCCAATTTTGAACTGACTGGTTATTTCCAATACACTAACTACAATATCTAGAGAGCAAACAAATCGAATAGAGATCGGATAATGATAAAAATATACATGTATTAGTTTGTATTTCTTAGATACATATACTGATCAAATATTAAACATATATAAATAGTAATCAGATATTAGACTAATATAATTGGATATTAAACAAAAAAAAAATACAAATACATATGTAATTTGGATTTCTAATTTGCAATATGACGACAACAACATATTATTTAACAAATTATTTTTCTCTTTAGAAAATAATTAATCATTAATTCAGATATTAATCATTATGTAGAAAAAAATAAATTTTGTTCAATATAAACTTATTATGTTTTTTTTTAAAACATGATAGTAGTTTATTAAACTTATTACATCATCGCAAAATATATATCTAATTAATCAACAACATAATTATATCTTTAATTAAAAGATACCGACAAAAACATATTTCTCTCTCTAAACATGCATGACTATAAACAAACATATATTCACAAATAAAAAAAAATACATATACTAACAACTATCCTTATTTGTATCTATATCTGCACAAACAAATTTCCTAAAAATAAAAAAAATGGATATAGATAATTATATGTTATAGTATCTGTATCTGCTTCTAAAACCCTAAATCCTTCGTAAACTCACCAAGACTCCAAAATCTATCAATTTTTAATGACGAATTCAAACTAATTAGAGAGGGATCTACTTACATCTTTTTTGGTGACACCCGACTACATCTTATATTTTCAAAATTTTCAAATTTCAAAGAGTCAATCCAAATCATTCAACATGAGGATATATTAAAATATGCTTGCAGATCAAATTTTACATTTTTTTTTGGATATTTTTACTATTTATTAACTATTTTATATTTTTTGGATATTTTTATTATTTATTATTTATTATTTATTAAGTATTTTACATTTTTTTGTATATTTTTACTATTTATTAAGCATTTATTTTGGATTTTTTTGAATATATATTAAATCGTTGTTTTCATACCATTGAATTTTTGTATCCATCTTAATAAATAGTAAAAAAATTAAAAAATATATATATAATTTGATATGCAAGCACATTTTAATACATCCATTATGTTGAATGGTTTAGATCGACTATTTAGACTTTGAATATATAGGGTGTAATTTAGTGTTACAAAAAAACAGTGTAAGTGGATCCCTCCTCTTAAAATTAATATACCTCAAAGAACCAATCTTTGTTGTAATAACAATGGTGTTAAATAGTTCGGTGGCTTGACCTCTAATTGTTACTCAAAAATTAATATACTTCATGAGTGATACGTTAACATGTCAAATTTATATACTTTCAAACTAATGTAGTATAAAATCAAATAATAATAAAAAATATGATAATTTTAGTGCGTTCATTTTTCAATACTTTTTGTTTTAATTTTATATAAAATTAATTTGAAAATTTATAAATATTATATGTAAAGTGCAAACGCATTACTCATGAAGTAGACTGTTTTGAACATTTTGAATTTATTGTTTGAAATCATTTCAATAGATTTTAAACACATCAAGAGATTTGGTGAAGATAAGAACACTCTAGTTCTACTCATTTTCTTATATCAAAGATGAGAGATAAAGTTTTCTCTCACCAGTCAAATCTACATACTTCTACATGGAAAATAACTGTGTTAGGTGCGATTCTAAGAATTGTACTAATTGTAGTCACATTAAATTTAAATGAGAGATTACTTCTGAATGATTTTTTTTTTATATAAGAAGAATCAAATATAACCGAAATGAAATTAAATTGACGAGTATGTTATTGGATATGATCAATTTTTTTTATACATGATATATAGATAAATAGATCCTGCCAATAATATTTGATTTTAAAATTAACTATTATTTTTTTTTATCTCCATTATATTATTAAGCACGTTGGGTTTTCAATCCACCAACGGTTACGATTGAAAGTTGAAATTCAGATTTAATCTCAACCCTCCAATTACGTAATACGTCTTCTTTTGATTAAATACATTTGAATCATGTGTAGAAGTCTAAATTTAACTAAAAACATACTCACCACACATGTCGTCACACAATGTATTACAATTAAAATTAAATAAGTCTGAAATTTAGCAATATAATTTGTTTCCTTATTTCTCCCTCTCCAATTTAGCAATATAATTATATTTCCTTATTTCATTTATTCCTTATTTGTCATGAGAGTGAATTTTTTTACCAGTTAAACTAATTTGATTAAAGTTAAGTCATTAATATATCTGTATTTAGTATTTGTTATGAAATGAAATTACAAGAAACAAGCAATCTGAAAATTAATCTTGACATAAATTTGAAATAAGGTAAAAAAATATTCAAATTTACAAAGTCAATTTTAATTTAGCATTAACCATGACTTAGTTTAATCTTTTAGTTCATAGATTTTAATAGTGCCTTTTGCAACTTGGGTTTTATTTTGTAACTTCACATATTTATATCTATCTGTTATTTATAATTTAATATTTATCGCTGCTAAGTTATTTCTTAATTTGTCTAGATAAACTTAATATATGATTCTTCTTATACATAATCATAACTATATAAAATAAATAAAGAAGGATAATAAATCTTAGTTATTGCAATATCGCGTTGATTATTCAAAATGGCAATAAATATTTTCCTTCCAATAATTCACTATTGATTGTTGCATCCCGCTAATTATTCAAGATGGAAATACATTAGTTTAATTATTGCATTATGATTAGTCAAGCCTTTCATCAATCTGTCCACATATAGTCGCAATTAATTGCAATTATCCTTAATCAGTTTCCTTACTAGAGGGTAAACAAAATTCATTTGATTTGACTGTTCCGTTTTAAGAATTTTGCTAGAGGTAAACAATTAAATCTCAATTTGCAGAATTCGTTTATTTTTCATTTCTAATATAACTGAATAGGTAATACAAACTTTGTTAAAATAGATATTATGATTTTTATGAAACACTTTTACATAATTTTTGTGTAAACTGGCAAGTATATATAATAATTTTTGCATCTCGTTGATTATTCAAAATGGCAATAAATATTTTCCTTCCAATCCACTCTTGATTATTGCATCCCGTTGATTATTCAAAATGGCAATAAATATTTCCTTCCAACCCACTCTTGATTATTGCATCCGCTGATTATTCAAGATGGCAATAAATACATCAGTTTAATAATTGCATTCTAATTAGTCAAGTCTTTCATCAATCTGTCCACATATAGTTGCTATATATTCAATTACAATTACCCTTAATTAGTTTGCTTACTATTCTTCTCTAACAAGATCATTATTGCATTCCCTTTCATTTATCTTTCACAATCTATTGTGGACACATTACTTATTTTACATATTCAATTATTCTTCTGCACGCATTTTGTGTGTGCCTTATATGAGCATGTTTCTTTTCGTTGTTTCTTGATCTACTTATCAATTACAATTGCTCTATATCAGTGTTTTACTATTTTGAGGTAAAGATTTCAACATAGCAGTTTTCGCTTCGTGCAACACATAGACTATAGAATCATAATAGTGTTGCATATATGGTTTGAAGTTTCATACGTTGCAAAAGAAAAATATATGGTTCGAAGTTTCAAACAAATATGTGATCCAAAAATTGGCACCGACTAGAACTGTACTATTGATGCGGTTCCATCTATTTTTCTAAGAAAAAGAAAAAGAAAAATAAATTCCTTTCCCATAAATTGAATTTATTAATTTCTAAAACATAAACAAATCCATATATATATTCTTATTGTATGAACAAAACTAATATTCTCTTACAAATTCTTATATGTTCCTCTAATTTCATTTATCTAATTACTTTCAAATTATATAATTTCAACATAAAACCAAATATTTCTTTAAGATAATCAATTACCTTTGTTAGTTTATTTCATGTTCTTTCTTGGTACTTTATTTTTTATTAATTCTTTTGAAAAATTGAAGTGTATAGTTAGGTTTCCTATATATGTATATTTTTCTTGGGCTTTAATTAATAGTTAAAAAAGAAAGTTAAATAAACCAAAATATCAGTTTTATCTATATTATACTTGTTAGTGAGCACATAGAGGTTCAATGAAATCATGTATTAATTTATGTTGTTATCTGCTATTATCTCGTGCTGACCGAGTAGCTAGCGTGAATAAAGGCCTATGATGCTGATAGCGGGTCCTTTCTTTGAAAGAGTAACAAACGACTTTGTGCTACCAAACAATGACTGATTTAATAGAGTGATTGTAATTAGAAAAATGCGCACACACACACACACACACACATTCTATTATTAAGCACGTTGGGTGTTCGATCCGCCAACGGCTACGATTGATCATGTGTAGAAGTCTAAATTTCACTAAAAACATACTTGTCACACATGCCATCACACTATGTGTTACAATTATAATTAAATAAATCTGAAATGTAGCAATATAATTTGTTTCCTTATTTCTCCCTCTCCAATTTAGCGATATAATTATGTTTCCTTATTTCATTTGTTCCTTATTTGTCATGAGAGTGAATTTTTTTACCAGTCAAACTAATTTGATTAAAGTTAAGTCATTAATGTATCTACATTTAGTATTTGTTATGAAATGAAATCTCAAGAAACAAGCAATCTAAAAATTAATCTTGACATAAATTTGAAATAAGGTCAAAAAATATTCAAATTTACAAAGTCAATTTTAATTTATCATTAACCATGACTTAGTTTAATCTTTTAGTTCATTGATTTTGATAGTGCCTTTTGCAACTTAGGTTTTAATTTGTAACTTCACATATCTATATCTATCTATTATTTATAATTCAATATTTATCACTACTAAGTTATTTCTTTGTCTAGATAAATTTAATATATGATTCTTTCAATACATAATCATAACTATAAAATAAATAAAGAAGAATAATAAATCTTAGTGGTGAAATACATATCATACAAGGCGATCCTATAAAATATATTAGAAGTTCCATTTGTGTTATATTGCTTAAAGAGAATCAGTTGATCTATTTAATATCTTAATTTATAACAGTATTAAATTAGAAGTAAATAAAAATATTTAAGAAAGATAAAATCGTATTTAGAAAAAAAAAACTTTATGTTCTCAATGATCTAATTATTGCTATCAAAATAACACGCGCGTCTCCCTATTTAATATGCCATTTAAAAATGTTATTGTCATTTTGTCAAAATTTTTTTAATGAAAATATGTTCGGCCATTTTGATTAATATCCCTGAAACAATTGAAAATTTTACAAATGCCCCTGCCCCCAACTTTTTTTTAATTATGCCCTGACCGCCTGGGCCCCGCGCGGCCCAAAAAGTCCAATGGAGCGCCGGCCCAAATGGCGGCCCACAACACCAGTGAGGCGCCCCCCTTTCTGGCGCCCCATAAGCCAAGTGAGGCGCCCCCCCTTCTGGCGCCCCACTATCCATGTCTATATAACCCCGTGAGCTCTCTGCCTCTTCTCCCCCATCCTTTCTGCCGAAAAAAAAGAAAAAAAAGAGAAAAAAAGAGAAAAAAGAAGAAGAAAGAAGTCGTTCCGAGACTGTGCATTTACTGTTGTTCCGTTCTGAGAATTTCGCTTGAGGCGAGAAACTGAGTGAATAGGTATGTTTTTTAATTATAATAATTAGTCATTACTGTTGATAATTAGTAATTACTGTAGTTATTTTTGACCGTTTCATTTACTGTTGCGTACAGTACATTTTACTGTAGCGTACCGTACATTTACTGTAGCGTACTGTTCATTTACTGTACAATATATTTAGTGTAGTGTACTGTTCATTGACTGTAGCGATTGCTGTACACTTACTGTAGCAAAATTGTAATTTTTTAAAACTTTTTTTTAATTATTTTTCAATTAGTCATTTATTACTGTACCCATTATTAGTCAGAAATATATCACAATAAACAAAAACTCTACAATCATCATCTTTGTCTCCTTCCGGAAAGAGACAACCTAGGAGCCGCTATGCCCTTGCCATGCCTGTGCGGCTGCACGCGCCTCTGCGGACTCACATCTCGTGACGCGTCCTCTCCCAGATCCTCCTCATCCTCGTCCCCCATATCCTCATCCTCGTCCCCCGTATACATGTGCTGCGTACCTGTCCTGGGTGCCCATGGATCAAATCCAGCTGGCTCTGCATTGGCGGGCTGTGTACGCAGCTCCCATGGATCTTGCTCCCAGCTTGCAGCATACGTGGAAGGAGGCGGTGCGCCAAATAATGCAGAGACAAAGCCATCTACAGTCTGAGATGAACTCCCACCAGCCTCAAAGTCGTGCTCCATCTCCACCCCATATCGTGGTCTGTGGGAGTCATACGCCTCTGCATTTGTATCTGCCGGGGCCAGCTCATCCATGCTGAATCTGGGATCGGCATTCCAACGAGGTGCTCCATCCTATATTAAAATAATGTTAGTTTTGCTACATACAAAGAACTCTGCAACAAATAATGGTATAATTGGCGACTGACCGTGCCAAGCTCTACTGGAACTCCGTATTTATTTTTATAAGCATCCCATCCTTGGGTATTCAATATCCAGTCGTGGAACGCCCAACCTGAGTCATCAGCTGCTTAATTGCAAGTTAACTGAGTTAGAACGAACAATTCAACGAAAATAAAAATATTGTGTGTGTCGTACTTTTAATTTTGAAATGTTCATACCTGCAGGAGGTGGCGGCATATCGTGACTGTAGATGGCCTCTGGTTGATAGTTCGGATTTCACGGTGCAGACTTTATCTCCCGCCAATTAATGTTCTCCCCAGCATCGCGCAGCATGCCAACGAGGCGGCCTTCAAAACCACCTGTCTCCACGATTGGTGCACTGTGCTGGAGCATCTGGCATCCTATATATCGCCAAGCATCCCTCGCCATGCACATCAAGCTGTGTCCAACTCCTCTCGTAGCGGCCAACAGCTGCACACAACATGATTATGCCAACGGTAAGTAATTAAAATTTGCAAATTTAAATTAAAGTATGTTTCGGTTGCACTTACCGCGTGAGCATTGATCGGACCCCAAGGCATATAATTCTTGGATGTATCCATCAGTCTACGTCGAAGGGTCTCGCCATAATGGCCCGTCAGGTAGACTGACGTCATGCCCCATCTCTGGTACCATACGGCATATCTCAGAGCCCCGGGACCAGTACCCAAAGTGACTGTAGATGGCGGGCTCCATAAGTGCTGCTGCGGATGTCGAGCCCAGTTGTACTGCATGACAAAATGCTGGCTCCAGTCGACTTTCGACTTAGTGTGCGCCGTTCTGCAAGTGCAATTAATTAGAAAGGAGAGAAACAGTGGCAATATTAAAGTGATAATGAAATTAAGTAGATGATACTTACTTGTGGAACTTGTTGGTAGCATCCTTGCCCATCAGCGGGTGCTCCGGGATGAAAGCATCCAAGCCAAACTGTCGAGATACCCGATCGGGGTAGTGATACTCAACTATCCAGAAACAGACGACCGGTCCCCGATAATACCATAGCTGCCTCTGCTCTAATGTCAACGGGCTCAGCCATCCACGCTGATACCATGGACGATACGGAAACCAGTCGATATTCGCATCTCGGAGCATCTGGAGCTGACCCCGGACATAAGAAATCCCCTTGCCCTTGTCTTCGTGATCGTGATGACTGCCCCATATAGCGGCGTACGCGGGGCATCTGTCTGGGTCAGGATCTCCCCACCGGGGATGTGGCAACGGTATAACTGGTCGATTTATGGGCAGATGTGACCACGACCAATGCTGGAGCAGAAGAAGTGGTCCAAACATCTGTTTATTCTTGACCTGAAAATTGAACTTAAAATAAAAACTGGGTGCTTCTTATCCAACCTTCAATAACAACGTATATTAATACAGACATACCAGACAAGCATGACAGAGGCCTCTGTATAAGTGGGCGAGGACAGCTCCACCCCAGTTCCATCTCGATTCTCTCTCCAGGTCCCTCAGCAGGGAGAGATACATCATCGGGACTGCGTCACCGCTGGAATCCTCGAACATGACAGCACCGCACAAATCTAGCACAAACGCCCTAGTATACCTGCAATGTAAAATAATCAATGTAAATAACTGAGATTGTTGACGAACTACTAAGTTAATTTAAAGAGTGTAATAGTACCTCCTGACCGCCTCAATGTCATCAGTATCGGGAAATATCTGATTCTGGTGGAAGTGAGCCCGGAGTGCCTTTAGAGAAATACAGTACCCGGAATAGCGGAACTCCTCCTCCTCCCCCTTCTTCTTCTTATATTTCTTCTGCAGAGTCTTCGGATCACACCCTAATAACTCCGGTATCATCCTCTGCAGCTCTGGATGGTCTGAGATGCCACCTATGGGGTCGCCATCAATACGTAAACCCCATAGGGCGCTCACATCACCGAGGGTGACTGTCATCTCCCCAGGCGGGAGATGAAATGTATGCGTCTCAGGTCGCCATCTCTCCGCTAGACCATGCATCAGAGACATATCGATCCTACTCTGCGGCATGGTGGCAAGCTGGTACAACCCGAGGTTCAAGATGTATCGCTGCATTTCTGGGTGGGGAACGAATGGAATCTCAGACCTGCGGTGCCTCACCGTAAGCATGACATCATCCTGTATTTATTATCAATTTGTCAGACTCAAATCGTGTAATTTTTTTAGTAACTTAACAGAATGTCATTTTGTTTAAGTATAAAAATCACGTACCTCAAGAGATGCCAATGAGACGCGGTGCTTAACATGATGGGTCCATAGGAGAGGACTAAATGTGTCAGGATCATGGACACCATCTGGAAAATCGGCCTGAGACGACGGATCCGCTCCAGTCGGATCCTCAAAGCCCCTGCCAGTCGTATCGGCCTGAGACGACGAGCGCTCTCCAGTCGGATCCACCGAGGACGTGCCCTCTCCAGTCGGATCCACAGCATCTGCACCCGCTGCAGGCTCAACTCGTACTCCCCACCGTCTAACTTTAGGCATACTACATTTACAAAAAAATATTAATCAAAACATACAATTTATATAATTTTTTTTAATAAGAATTGCATGTATCTAATCACAAAATAATTGCATGTAAATAAATTGCGTGTATATGATGTTCATGCATATACAATTAATTTTGTTGCATGCATATGCATTTGCATGTATATACAATTAATTTACACTTTGCATGTAAGTAAATTGCATGCATATGCATTTTTTTCTTACAAAAATTAATTTTGTTGAAATTAAATAAACTTTACAAAAAAAAAATGCATGTATAAATTTTTTTTAATAAGAATTGCATGTATCTAATCACAAAATAATTGCATGTTAATAAATTGCATGTATATGATGTTCATGCATGTACAATTAATTTTGTTGCATGCATATGCATTTGCATGTATATACAATTAATTTACACTTTGCATGTAAGTAAATTGCATGCATATGCATTTTTTTCTTACAAAAATTAATTTTGTTGAAATTAAATAAACTTTACAAAAGAAAATGCATGTATAAATTTTTTTTAATAAGAATTGCATGTATCTAATCACAAAATAATTGCATGTAAATAAATTGCGTGTATATAATGTTCATGCATATACAATTAATTTTGTTGCATGCATATGCATTTGCATGTATATACAATTAATTTACACTTTGCATGTAAGTAACTTGCATGCATATGCATTTTTTTTTTTACAAAAATTAATTTTGTTGAAATTAAATAAACTTTACAAAAAAAAATGCATGTATAAATTATTTATTTATTTTTTAGGTGTATATGCAATTTGTTTACAAAATTATTTTTGCATGTATATGCATTTTTTTTGGTAAACAAATGAACTTTTACCAAAAAAAAAATTTATTTTAAAATATTTGCAGACCTAAATTTTAAAATTAAAAAAATGAGATATACATACAAATTACTTACAATAAAAAAAAATATATATCATTTTTAAACAAATATTGATATACTTCAAAATAAATAGTTTTACTTCAAATCTTTTGTATTCATATATACATATTTTTCATTAACTATCACAAAAATAATTTTCAAAAAATAAATATGCATATTTTTAAATCATAAACCCAACAACTAAATTCTTAAACAGTTCAGTCATTTGAACCATAAATTCTAACCCTAAATTGAACCGTAAACCCTAAATTTTTAAGTAATTCACAATTCACAAACATAAACCCTAAATTTAATTATAAACCCTAAATTGAACCATATGACATTCAAGCAATTTTACCATAAATCATAATCCTAAATTCCAGCAATTGAACCAATTCAACCAATTTAAGCATCCAATTCAAGCAATTAAGCAATTCAAATATCTAATTCAAGCATCCAATCAAACCAAACCGAACCAATTCGACCAATCAAACCAATTCGACCAATTCAAGCATCCAATCGAACCAATTTAAGCATCCAATCGAACCAATTCGACCAACCGAACCAATTCATGTCATTGCCACAAATAAAGCATCAAATCGAACCAATTCGACCAATTCAATCAATTCAACTAATTACTCACGTTTAACCCTAAACATCGAATCGAACCAAACCGAATCACATTATACCATATAATCACATTAACCCAAACCCTAAATCCTAATCGAATAAAAAAAAGAGAACTCACTTGTTCGATCGAGAGAGAAGCGAATCGAGGCGCGAGGCAGTGACGAGCGTGGTGCGAGGCAGAGAGGGGTCGGCTCGGAACGGCTTCTTTCTTCTTCTTTTTTCTCTTTTTTTCTCTTTTTTTCCTTTTTTTCGGCAGAATGGATGGGGGAGGCAGAGGGGCGGCTCGTGGGAGAAAAGAGATGGGCAGTGGGGCGCCAGATGGGGGGGCGCCTCACTTGGCTTATGGGGCGCCATAAGGGGGGGCGCCTCACTGGTGTTGTGGGCCGCCATTTGGGCTGGCGCTCCATAGGATTTTTTGGGCCGCCCGAGGCCCAGGCGGTCAGGGCATAATTAAAAAAAAGTTGGGGGCAGGGGCATTTGTAAAATTTTCAATTGTTTCAGGGATATTAATAAAAATGGCCGCACGGTGAATAATTGATGGCTATACTTAATTTTCACCAACTGATATTATTAAAATGAGAAGAAATTCACTTACAATTTTGTAAGTTACAAAATCTTACAACAATTCGATTTTATAATTTTAAAAGTCTAAACAGTTAATTCAAACTGTTCAATATAGTATCTATATTGAAAAGCTGCATTTTTGCTCTTTTTTCCCAAGCAAAAAAAGAGAAAAAAAAAAACTCTAGCCATCGGCGCCACTTCTCCTCAGTCTTTCACACCTCTCTATTTTGTCTCTCTCACCTCTTTTAGTTCCCACCACCGACATAGCGATTAGGGATACTCATTGGTTCGGTTCAGTTGAAACCAAACTGAACTTGGCAAACCAAAGTTATAATTCTGTTTTAAAATAGAACTGAACCGAACTAAAGTTTTATTTCAGTTTGTTCGGTTCAAACCGAAATATATTAATTTTTTATTTAAAACAATTGATTTATAATAAACCAAAGTATATTAAAAAATAAACTAAGATATTTAGAAATAAACCAAAGTATTTAAAGCAATTGATTAAGCAATAAACTGGGACGGTTCGGATCAAATTCATATTATATAAGAGTTTGGTCGGTTCGGTTATTTCGGTTTTAAAATTTTTCAAACTGAATTGAACTGAACCATTAAACTAAAAAACCCGAACCGTTTGAACTGAACTAATTCGGTTCGGTTCAAAACCAAATAAACTAGACCCAGTGAACACCCCTAATAGCGATACCTTCTCCTCTCTCGTCTGTCTCCTTGAACGGAGAGAAGAATGAGGGAGAGAAGAGGGAACTAAGAGCGCGGTACCATCGGAGCTCGAAGCATAAAGCCTTTACTACCTCCACTCGATCGGAGCACGACAGTGAGCAAATCCGGCCGTCGGAGCACGGTGGCTATCAGACGAAAGTGGATCTGATCATGGAAAGAGGTGGAGAAAGAGGTAATAGGGTGTTTAAGAGTAGATATGTAGAATTAGTTAATTAAAGTAATTTACGAGATATGATGAGAATAAATAAGTTTAGATTTAAAAATGAGGGTTATTTGAGTCATGGTAGGTTCATTTTTTTATTAATGAAATTGTTAGTGGGCATTTAAAGCCACTCACCTTTAAAAAAAATATATGATAATCTATATTAAAATGTGCTTAGAGATAAAATTTTAGTTTTTTTTTTACTATTTGGTAAGTATTTTACAAAATTGTTGTTTTTGGTGATCTATAATTATTTATAAACAACAATATTGTAAAATACTTAATAAATAAAAAATGTATAAAATATATAAAATTTCATCTTCAAGTACATTAAATATATATTATGTTGAACTGTTTGAATCAATTGTTTGAACTTCTAAAATTACAAAACTAAATTATTATAAATATGTTGTAACTTACAAATATGGTAAGTGGATCTCTCCTTATTAATATACATGGTTGACAGTATTAATTTTCAGCTTCGCTGCTGCGGTTATGTGCAAAATGGAGCTATAAATCAATTCCTTTGGTATTCTTTTATTATAAATATAACACCAAAATGTTCCCTCTTTATGGTTAACATCACTGATTACATGTTCAAACTTGATAATAAAAGCTTCTCATTTGAATTGGAGGCGTCCGGTGTCACTCTCTACAATTAGTACACAACTATAGTATCAGTATAAATCTCCTGGGAGAAAAATCTAAACATATTTAAACAATAAATATTTTTCATGACCGAACTGATCAATCATAAGAGGTAGATTTCACACATCAGCATCTGATCTCAAGAAAATTTATTAAGAATATATGACTTAAAAGTCTTATAATTTATAACTAATTAATGAAAGAAACAAATTTTAGCCGGAGACTGATCCATATAACCTTAAGCTTGCTACTTTTAAGTAACAAAATTACTAACCAGTACTTCATATCATGAAAATATTATAATAATTATAATAAAAGATAAAAGATGTACCATCAAAAAAGAAAAAAAAAAAAACAATTAGATATCAACTTTTAAGGTTTCTATATTTGTATACCAAGACAAGTGTGGTATATATGGCACTATGAGAATATTTCATACCGGATAGGTACTTCAATTATTCTAGAAACAATAAATTTTGACAATTCTCAGTAAACAACAATGTGTCATTCAATTATATACTAATGTCATTATCAGTAGGAGCCAAAGGAAACAAACTACATCTGACAATAAAATTAGAAACAATAAAATAAAAAACAATTGATAACAATAGCCGGGGAAAAAATGTACAACCCTTTCCCTTTTTCAGAATTAACCCCCGGTTAATTAATTATGCCATCTATGACCTCCTCAACCCCCTCCCCCCCAACTCCTCCTAAAAACATAGAATTCAATAAACAGCCTATTAGAAATTCAACTGAACCAATTGGTTCATGACCCGGCCGGTGCAAGGCTAAGTTGCAGATCCAACCCGAACCCGTCATCTGATCGTACCGGCTCAGCCCCTGAACTTTGTCCAAATCTCACGACTGACCCGGCTGATGCAGCATGGACACGGTGTTGTTGCACCATGGAAGATGCGGGCTGAACCGCAGGCATCCGTCCACCCGGAAACACACAGCCATGTGACATATGCACTGGCTGAGCAGTGGGCCCAACTGGCCTGGAGAAATACAACCAACCAGTAGGCCCTGCAGAGGGATCCATGTGGAGCAGGTGAGGAGGCGGCGTAAAGGCGGAGACCATGGGGTTTGTCATCCCGGTGCGAGGGAATAGCAATCCACCGTTGGGTGATATGACACCCCGAGCCGAGGCCGCCTGTTGCATCTGTGCTCTTTTAAGCTGTTGCCGCTCTTTCTTATGTGCGTTCTGGTGACCACCTAGCGCTTGCGAGTTGGCAAATTCACGATAGCAATACTGGCACTCGTACTTTCGGGTGTCACCACTGGCACCAGAACCGCCAACTCCTGTGGTGGTTGTGGAGGAAGACGATGAGTCAGAACCTGCCACATGGCCTCCTTCGGTTGCTTCATCTTCAGTAACATGGAAGCCAAAGATCTTGATCTTTGTTGGGCTTGTCATGGGTTCTAACATATGTTGCAATAGAGAGTAGAGAGAGAAAGAAGGGGAAAGAGAGAGGAGGAATGGTGATGTGTATGAGACTGTGAGAGAAGTGGGTGGGTGTATATATATAAGGAGATAATAAGAGAAGGTGGTTTATGGAACCGAGACTGGAAGAGAACAGAGATACAAGGGAGATGAGATAATTTGAGATGATCTTTTTTTTATTTCGTTTTTCTTTTCTTGTTTCCTTTTGTTTTGTTTATACGTACACAGGTGGTCAGTTGGAATAAGATATTATCATTGGAAGGAAAAGAGATAGAGAGAGAAATTAAGAGAGAGAGAGAGACATGCATAGACAGAAGAGAGGCCCGGATTGCGCTTGTCTTGGCTCTTGTTGTGGCATTATTATATAGGAAAGGTGGTGTATAAACAAATGAAATACTAGGGTAGTAGTAGATTATATATATATATATATATTTTTTTTTTTGTGTGTGGTTTGGAAGGCTTAATATGTTATTATGTAGTGAG
This sequence comes from Carex pumila, assembly GCA_033356055.1. Classification (NCBI taxonomy): domain Eukaryota; kingdom Viridiplantae; phylum Streptophyta; class Magnoliopsida; order Poales; family Cyperaceae; genus Carex; species Carex pumila. The sequence goes on along the minus strand of JARJHM010000468.1, from coordinate 233,830 downwards.
TATGATTGGATTTATTGGTGTTAGCAGAGGGAGAATGGCCATGTGAGAGAGTTAGTGGGTGCCACTTAAGCCTTAGACACACAACTAATGGTGCTAGCCATGTGGGGGGTGTGCTCCCCATTTTTTGTATAATCAAAATTTCCTTTTGTTAATTATTGTTTATAGTGTTCTTTCAGCACCTACATTTTTGGATTTTGTGGATTTAATATTATCTTTAGTTATATAATTGAACTAAGACACCAATTTAGCCTGCATCAAGTGCTGTGTATTGTACTTTTCTATAGCAATTATTGTTCAAATGATTCTAATTAATCTAGCGTCACACTCGCTTAATTTGTCCACTATAACTGGAATTAGTATCTAATTAATCTTGATATTAATATTCATAACATGATGCAATATTAAATTATATTGTAGATCTCTTGATCTTAAGCACATCAAGAGTACATATGTTTAGTTAATTGATGTGTATTTCCTTATTAATACACGCATCTTAATATAATTCAGCAATACGTGACAAGATCCCATATTCAAATTTAATTTAAAGCACCTTTCAAAAGTAAAGGTAACTTCTAAATTGGGGTTTTATGTGGGGCATGTACATTATTATTTTTGGTATGACCATTGGCAGCATCATAAATTTGATAAAGTATACTCAACATACACTCAAAAGAAATTTTGATAACACATGCATGAAGTAGTGCCAACTTTTGTACCAATTGTTGAATCTTACTCACTGGATATTTTATTAAGCCTCTAGATGAATGTTAAGAAACTTGAAGAGACATGTAAAACGGCAAAGATATGGCCTTTGTTCTCACCTAACAAGATTTAACATTAAGTTTTAGTAATGGTTCAACTGGCATCCTTAATTAAAAAGGGTTATATAGAACTAGAAGGACATTTTAGTTTAAATATATCTAATTACATACTAAACATAATTCAAGCCTTATTATTGATTTCATAAGCTAGACCGTTTAATTTTAAAAAGTAATTCTAGCATATATACATCTAATATTATTGTACATCAATTTGATCTTGCAATATTAGTCGTTAAAAAATATATATCAAAATTACTGTGTTCCTAATAGTGTGCATGAAAATTTTGATTTTGAATTAGTTTAATTGGTTCTTACATCATAAAAGTCCTTAAAAGTCCACCGTTAAAAAAACTAAAATTGTTTGATGGAAGACTAAACCATTATCAATTAATTAATACACGCGCTATCTAAAAATTAATAATGTAACTACAAATTTAATTTCAAACTTGAATTATATTTCAAGATATATATATATAGGCTAATGTGCTTCCGGTAGCATATGGGCTGAAATGCTACCGGTTCAAATTTGAAATTTCAAAATCTAAAAAGTCGATCTGAACCGTTCATCTTGTTCTCCATATTAATATGTGCTTGGAGACCAAAACAGTGAAATCACTGATTCAACGGTGGCTTAACAAAATAGTAAAACCGTTGGATCAGCGATTTTCAAAGTGACTTAATAAATAGTAAAAAATTTCATAAAAATGTAAAATTTGGTCTCCAAGCACATATTAATATGAGAATAAGATGAACGGTTTAGATCGATTTTTTGAATTTTGAAATTTCAAATTTTGACCGGTAGCACTTCGACCCATATGCTACTGGAAACACATTAGCCTATCTATATATATATATATATGTATGTATGCATGCTAGAACTACACAACTTTTAGATTGTAATATATACATTTGCAACTCAGACATGGAAATTTTTTTGGGTTGTGCTCCATAAATTTTTTTTTCTTGCACAAGAGAAGGGAAGGAAATTAGAGGATTCAGATTCATTTTAGTATAAAGTCAAGCGGTCAAAATTAGAAGGTTAATAAACTAATTTTAATGCATTTATTTTTGAACTTTTTTTACCATTTAACTCTTTGCAAAATTAATTTCAAAATTAATTTTTTTTTACATGTAGACACATCACTCGTATAGTAAACGAGTTTTAACGGTTCAGATTTATCGTTTAAAGCCGATTCGATATATTTTAGACTTGAGTTCGCCAAGCTAAGAAGCTTGATGAAGTCGAGAACAAAGACTAGTTCTACTCATTATTAGTTCCCTCCTTTCCCTCCTAGTAGTGGAGCAATGTTCCATTTCTAATATTTTCCTTCCCAGTATCTATATTTGTTTAACCTTTTAAATGGCCTATATTTTTGGTAAGGACCCCCAGTTGTTATATATTTTCAGTTTTTTTAAATTGAACAGAGCATAAATTTTACAATTATATCTAGTGCAAAAAATCAATTATCATAAATTCTAAGGGTTTATCTTTATTTAAGACAAAAAATGGATATAATTATATTGTACAGACTTTTATCCAAGCAAAATAAAAAATATATTACATATGAAGATTAAATTTGAATCTGAACCACGCACATAGAAAACCAATATATAGTTATCTAATTATTCTATCCAATAAGCACATGCAAGTTACTATATATGCATAAATAGGCTTCTAGTTCAGAGTTCCACTTCCAAATAAAAATAAGCTGGATCAGATATGGATAATATTTGGCGAATCTCTAAACGTCAAGATGGGGTAATTTTGACAAAATGAAAAGGAGTCCCACCTGCCTGTATCTATATCTATGTATCACGGTACAAGAATAGATTGCAATGGAGAGAGAAAAGAAGGTTCTTTTCTTGTTTGTTGGAGTTCATCACCCCTTTTGGGGGACTAATTGCCAATTATGGTCAATGCCCTCTAATGCCACCAATTGAGACCTCTATGGCCTATATGCATTTCTTTCTCTCTCTCTCTCTCTGTGCATTTCTTACTTGTGGGCCAGCAACCCAACAACCAGTCCACTAATCAATAGGTAGCGCAAACACTTAACAAAGCTTATTTGTCAAGGTAAAGGATCTATTATAATAACCTATGTGTAGGTTTTTGCTCTCTCCATTTGAAACCGAATTTTTTATTTATAGAAATTCATTAGAAATATTTTCGAGAACATGATTGATGGTTTTTATTTTTTGATTACATAGAAGGAACAAAATAATTGATTTAGCTCCTTTGGTTTGTCACACTGATCCGGATTATAAATATATTCATATTTATAAATTAGTCTAAAAGAACTGAATCATTCGAAAAACAGAAGCCATTAATCATGTTTCCTGAATAATATTTAATGATTTGTTATAAATAAAAAATTATGCATTTGAAAAGAAATTCATATCACCTATATTAATGTACCGTTTGAGTTTAAATATGATTAATTTGTTCCTTACATATTAGCACGAATATGTAAGGAACCTTGATCGAAGTATCAGACGATGCGGAGTTAAACTTAAACTGTGCATTGAAAGGAGGGGTGGGGGTCTTGTCAGTTGTCAATCCGAGAGAATGGAGTTCTCCAGTAGTTAAGGAGTGGAGAAGAGAAGAGGCATAGGTGGTTTAGTTTAGTTGATGATTTTTTCTTGAGAGTGAGTGCTAGGTATGATTGAAGAGGGAAGATGCTGTCTGAGGCAATAATCAGATTGGGAAGATGGAAGTGCATGATAGTACATGCTTTGCCTGACAAAAGTTGGCGCACTTTACGGACATCAGTGCCAGTGATCAGTAAAGTACAATACAAATATACTACCAGTACCATACAGACATTGGATCAGCATCTGTTCTGAAAAAAATTACTGTCACATATATAAACCTATTCTGACACAGGCGACATTCCTGCATCATTTCTTTTCTGTTTCAAAAATCAAAACCAGTACGGCCCTTTTATTCAATTGGGCTCTGTTTTACGTACCATGTGCTCTTCGTCTCTTTCCTTCTCTTTTCAGTTTTCCCTTGTTGTATATGTTTCTAAGCTCTGTTTCATTAGAACATGACACGCAAAACCTGGTTGGTCTATTTTTTAACAACTTTCTATTGCAATAAATATTCATTAATAATATGCTGTCCTTATTTGTGATTAAGATTTTAACAAAGTAGTTTTGACTTCATGAAGTGAATGAACCATATGTGGTACTGTTTTTATTCTATAGTCAGTGCACTGCATGAAGCCAAAATTACTCTGTTAAAATCTTTACCTTTATTTGTTTGACAAGAATTTACATTTTTATTTATAGTTTTAAGTATTTTCTCAAAGGAGCACTATTTATTTGTGCTCAAATTTGGGATGGTTAAGTATACAGTTATCTCGAAAATATCCATGATATATTACTGTCAAGCAAATAAATTATATAATATCATCATTTAGCCAAAAGTATAAGTGCAAATAAACTTTCCAATTTCTTCAAAAAACATGTATATGAAATTAAGTATATAAACATCGAACAATATGAATACAGTAAAAATATTTGCTATCAAACAAATAAAGTTTCCAAAGAAACGAAATTCGAAAGTAAAATACAATCAACGATTTGTTATCAATTTCTAATTCTAAGGCAATGATGCATCAAATTTTCCAAAATTATAAATCGAGCTTAATTATCTCTTTAAGTATATTTATTAGTGTAAGCTTGTAAAAATATCATCTTCAGTCTCTTAATCTTAATTCCGTATCAAATGACATAATAAATGATTTCGCTAATATGAAAAAACAGATGGGTCATATTTCTTAATTGACAAATGCTTCACTACTCCACTGGTATATTTTTTTCGGACAGATACATCTTTTATTTCGGATCATCTAGAATTAGATTTTGTACTCATACGATATCATGTACCCATCAAAATTGTACTCAAACTATATATGGCATGTGATTATTGATCATCAGGTGTAAGTTTATGTTCTTAAACAGCTTGCTTTAATTAGAAATAAATGTATCATTAACTTGAGGGGCAGATACAAGGCAAGAGATGGTGTCAATTGTGGGTGCACAGAACTGGTAACTCAAATCAGACAAGCCTACGGGGATCATCAGATTCTACACTGAAGATAAAGGACAGTGATGTGCTGGTCATTATTTGTATTTGTTGATTTCTTCTGAAAGTCATGGTCATGTTTCATGTAATAAAAATTATTAAGCTGAAAGGCTTTTCAGGTGTTGTGGTAAAGGGATGGAATTGAGAGTAAAGGAAGTTACAATTTTGTTATGATGTAATAAGGTATTGGTACATGGCAATGTGCAGGGTTTTGTTTGTGATATATTTGTGACAGTGTAAAATGGTACTTTCTGGTAATAGAGAACAGGCAATAAAATTTATATCACTTCCGAAAGTACTAATTAACTAGCTAGTTCGTTTTGTGAATATTTTCGCAAAATTTAACGGCTCGATTCAATTCAGGTTTGACATTATTGGTACATTGACAATTTAAAAGTGTTAATTTGAATAAAAGGAAGATATATACATGACAAATATTATAAGAGAACTCAATACCGTCACATATACCAGCGTATGTTTATCACTGCTACGAGGCTCAGAGAAGTCGGGTCAAGGAACTTTAGTAAAGCATTAAAGAATTGAGTTTTTTTGTACCAGGAATTTACCAATGCTTTGACCAGAACTCCTTAGCACCAGCATCCGTACTGCCACGACTCCTTGCTCCAGAGCCGAATTAATCTGGAAAAAAAAAAAAAAAAAAAATAGTTCAAGTCATGCCAGAAGCTACAAATAGATTTTCTGTTAGATGAAATTATTCCTGTAAAATGATTTTAACAAAAAGATGTTATATATACCTGTTGGCTGTCCTCAGAGCTGAATGTGTTTAAGGGTTTAGGGTCTAGAATTAGATTTTGTACTAGTACGATATCTTGTACCCATCCGAAATAAAAGATTTTCTGTTGGCTGTCCTCACGAACCATATGTGGCAAACTCATAATTATCATATACCAGACGCATTACGTATACAGATTTTAACAGAGTAGTTTTGGCTTCATGCAACCCACGAACTATATACAGAGTTGTTTTGATCCTATAATACGTGCGTTATATGAAGTCAAAACTGCTTTGTTAAAGTCTTTACCTCATTACAACACAACAAATTAATCCTTAAGGCATGAGATAATTGTCCTTTTAGTAGGAACACATGCATATGAAATTTGATTTTTCCGACGGGTTTTAAAATAAGCACATTAGGCGTATTGAAAGATATTTATAGTTGGGTTGGTCATTGATTTTTAAATTGGGTCGTTAGTGGGCCGCGCATTAACTCTTAGACCGTTTATTTTGTCTCTTTTCTGTTTGAGGTTGTGAGTTCTAATTTTTTATTTTGTTAGATACTGTTTGGGGAAGTTTAATGGGCTTTTACGGACCAGTATATGTTATTTCTTGTGAGGCCTCAAAAACTAGTGAAGTTACGTGATGTTTTGTAAATTTGTATTTTAGAATTCATAAAAGATGTTGGGGAATTTGTATTTTATAATACATAAAATTGGAGCACTGTACTCGAACTGCAAAAGGAGAAGTGGTGATTTTATGAAAAAAAAAAAAAGAGTCATATATTAATATTTCTTTGTTTTCTATTGTTTGAATTTCATATCACTTTCATAAAATAAAATAAAAACCATAGCGTAGAGTCTCGAAATTTTTCCAATTACTATTCCAATAAATTAAAATTAAACAACCACCACCCATATCTTCAAATTTTAATTTTTACCACCTACATACTTTCAGGAAGCACACCAAATTATTATTTTTTTGGTGCATATCCTCAACAAGCGCACCAATTTTTTTTTTTTTTAGTTTTGTTCTTTTTCAGCTTATAATTTGTAGTATAAAACATTGATCATATTGTGTGTATAATTTTCAAGGCTCTAAATACTGATTATCACATCATCGTGAAAAGGCTAAAAAAAAAAGCTATCGCGAATAGCGTAGCTATAGCGAATTCTACATATATTTTTTTTAATTATATTTATATTTCTACTAATTATCGACATTATCTAAAGTCTCATGCAGCAATAAGTAACGCAAAATTAATTAAGAAATTAGAATATTCATATTGAAGTCTAAATTGCTATTTGAAATATCCCTAATAAGATCATAAATTATTTATTTTTTTCTATTCAAAATAACCTAAGCATCATGGTATAAACAATATATCATTTTCTATTAAAAAAAAATCTAAATATCATGGCATAAACTATCTATCCTTTTCTATTTAAAAACAAAAGCAATCTGGATCTTGAAAAACATTAATTCTTGAAATAAATTTTCAGTTTGGGCCTTTAAATAAAAGTATATGTACCATAGCATGTAGCGCAAATAGCGGACCGCTATTACCCCTTCAATGGTTGTAGCTGAAATAGTGTACTTTTATTCCATAGCTTAGTGTTTAAGGTTCAAAAACGCCTTGGTATTGCTATACACGCTATTTAGAACAATGATAATTTGTAGAAATTTGTACTTCAACTTACTTAGTACAAAATATTGTTTGTATTGTGTGTATAATTTGTTGTGGTAATTTTTAGTTCAAATTTAGTACATAAATTTTTTTGTTAAACAAGTATGTTTTATTTTCTATAATTTCATCGTCAAGTTTTATGTGAACATATAATTTTAAATACTACAAAAAAAAATAGAATAGAATATACAAAATTTAGTCCAAAAATTTTAAACAAAACAGAACTAAAAAAATTATTCTTTGCTCTTTCTGAAGATACACGGTTACACACCAATAAAAAAATTAAAATTATTTTGGTTTGATGTGCATCTCTAGCTTACTCACTAAAATTTTTGATATGCGTTCTCAGAGGAATTTTTTTTAGAAACCATAAATAAAAAAAAATTATCAAACTAACTTGATTGTTTTGGTTTTTATAAAAACCGAAATGCTATTTTGGTCCGATTTTTTTTTTTTTTGAGACCGAGATACCATTTTGGTCCGAGCTATTTTTATAGATTTCAATAAAAAAAATGTAGAAACTTGTGAAAACACTTCAGATCAAGATGTTATTTCGATTCTGAAAAATAAATTTCAAACTGAAATGACATCTCAGTTCTTATTATTTTTGTAAAATATAAGACAATTAAGTTAGTTTGGTCAAAAAAAAAATTTTATTTATGGTTTTAAAAAAAGTTTCTTCTCAGACTGTATGAGTGATAAGATTTGAAATCTGAAATTTAAGTGATGTTCGTTTAATTTTAAATTATTAGCGTTAACTAAAAAATTTCAACAGATAGTTATAGACCATAGGTAGCATGAAGTTGACGAGACACTGGACCCTCGCCCTCCTCTTACATGTGCACCTGGCAGAAACTCCCTCTCTCTCTCTCTCTGACAACTGTCCTCTGGATGACTGAATATTTGTCATTTTCCCACTTATAGTCTGCCACTCTACTGCTTCAAAATCTCTGCTATTGGATGGTCGAGTCCGGCTAGTATGATATTATTATTATTTTAGTCTATGTAATATTAAATTTAAAATTTATTAAATTAACTTTAAATAAAAAAATTCAAACTGTTCAAATGTACTTCATTAATTATACATTTAAATATAAAATTTATAATATTTTAAGTTTATTTAGTATCAACTCAAGCGGTCAAATGTAGCCATTTTTAAGCTAATTTTAATGTATTCACTTTTAAATATTTTGGACCGCTTAACTTGATACTAAAATAATTTGAAAATATATAAAATTGACATAAACACATCACTCATATAGTAAATTAATTTAAACAATTTGAATTTATCATTTAAAATTTATCCAATAAATTTAGAAGGATAAATTTTAGAATTAGTGTTATATGACACTAATATCATACTGACCACTCTTGCATACTCTTCTCTTCATCTCTCTCTTCTTCTTTTTTTTCTCTTCATCTCTCTCTACAGTCTACTCTTTGATGAGAAAGAGACAAAAAATAGCAAATTTCTGCTTTTCTCAGTAGAAAAACAGCGCATGTTGATCCACTGTTTACCTCCACGCTCTCCTACGGGTTTCTCCTCCAAAAATAATATAATGCACTTCGGATTTCTTGAGTCTGACTTAATGTGTCATAACAGTGTAGCAGGTTTATTACAAATATTATTTCGTGCTCGCGAGTTGCGATGACATGATGAGGGTTTTTCTTGACACAGATAATCTCAACTCAATTCAAAACACAAGGGACCAACTTCATTTGTCGTATGCAGTGCATTTTTTTTTCTTTTTTTTTTTTGAAGGAAAAACCCGTAGGTGTACAGTGGATTTCTTGGATTCGTGTCTTATATCGGGAATACCTAAATTATTGGAATTCGTATCCTCTGAGATATCTCAGACTATGCGTGACTTTTTGGAAAATCCCAACCGTTTAAATACTCTCTGCACGAATCTCAAAGCACACATAATACTGACCCCCTACATCACCCCCGAATAGGCACCGGACACGTCGGTCATGCAAAAGTTGAGATATCTCAGAGGATACGCACCCAATTATTGGGGGTCCATACTAATTAATATCTGTCCCGTGATCTTGCTAAAAGAAATGTTCTAGTAGAAAAATAATTATACGTGGTGATCAACCAAGAAGTTCCCAGAAGAAAGTTAATAAATTAATTGATATTTTTTATGTTGTAGATATTTTGTGTATCAAATTTATGCAATATAAAAGTAATTGATGATTAATTAAACAGTTGGACAAATTAATTATTTAACTTCATATTGATGATTAAATAGTTCTTGGATTATGTAAAATTTTAATTTAAGAATCATTAAGCTGGTTGCCAAATAAATTTAGTTATTATTTATTAACAATACCATGTTATGATAAAAAAAATCGTACATGTCATAAATGGAACAGAGATGATTCCAATATATATTATTGTTGTTATAGTCGTTTTATCAAAATCAAGAAGAAAAAATGACAATTATTTGAAAACAATTATCCAAAAATATTTTTTGAACTGTGTGACTTGTAATCTTATGTGGCAGTTTCTAATCTACATGTCTAGTATTATTAGAATTTCTAATTGAATGTAACAATTTTTAATTTAATTTTAGAAATATGAGAGAGTTTCTTATTTAGAATTTATGCAGTAAAATTTCTTATTAAATAACGGTTTATAAACTCTATGGCTCTATGATGACTAAATAATTGACTCAAATTATTTCTTATTTCTAATTTATTACAACTGATGTGATTTTATAAAAAATTTAAAATTGATGAGAGATAAATTTCAGAGACTTCAATTTTAGATTTTCTTGGCTACAAATGCGACTTCTCCAATATGCACATTAGAGCATTTACATCCGTGAAACTTTTGGAGTTTTCTAAATAACTGTTAACTAATTTTTAGAAATTTTATTTCTGAAAGTTTCTAAATCCCCACATCCCTGAAACTAAAATTAGAATTTCTTAATTGTCACATCAGCAAATAAATTACAAGAGAAAAAAATTTCAACGAATTATTTGACCACGTCAGAGTTTATAAACAATTTTATTATTAAAAAACTTTGAAACAAAGTTGCTAAACAAAAAATCTATCTGCACTTATAAAACTGATTTAAAAACTGTCAGATCAAGTTAGAGACTCCAAGATTTTCTAGATGCTCATGTTAAGCTACCGTAAAGATCGGAAGTGGAATAAGTTGATGTAAACTTTTTTTTTATTAAAATTAATCACTTTTGAGATCAGTCATCAGACCGTTGACTGTGCATTTGAAAAGTGGAGTTCCAAGTTTCATTCCCCTGTCTTTATTAATGTGCCAAATAATATGATGGGTCGACAATATACTCTGATTGCAGTTGCAGGGGAGCTATTTATAAGATATGGAGGTTAATTAATTCTCTTTTTTTAATTTATATTAATATGTAATTTTTCTATATAGATTAGAACAAAATACTACAAATACTATAAAATTAATTCCCATTCGCAGTATTAAAATTTATGTAATTGACTCCTATTCAATTTTGATTTTCATAGTCTGAAGATCTAGCTCTGTTCTTGTTGGCAATGTATCTTTATACTTGAGAACCTTCTTTAATATTTTCTTTATAAATTCGAACATAAACGGATATTATTATGAATTTTTTATTTTTAATATTTAAAAAATGATTAACTCTTTTTTAGAATTCTAGAAATATCATGATCACCTTTTGAAACAGCAACTCATAACTGGTGGGTTGCAGTTTGAAACTGTTATTGGGTCACTATTTGAATCTGCGATCTTTTTTTTAACTATACCTCTTATGTTTTCTTTTCACGATCCAGTCTATTCACTAGTCGGGTCTAGTGTATTCAATAAACGTGAATATCTAAAATTAATGTGACCCATCTAATCATTTATGTTCGGTCAACTAATAAACAATAACATTCTCTTCAATCCACTGATAAAACATTTATAATAGTGGAACCCACTAGTTATTTATTGAACATAATTAATCTATTGACTTGACGTTATCTGAACAGATATAAAAACATAATGAGGCTCACAAGAAAATTTGAAATTGTACTGAGAAAAATCAAATTGGTCATCTTTTGATCGGGTTGTTATTTGAAATGGCAATTAGGGTATTTTTCGAATTCTGAAAAAGAAAGGTTAATGAATTTTTTTTTTATAAGATGGTAAATATAAAAGTTTCGAGATATTATTTGAGGAAAAGGTCGACATCCAGTCGTTACAGTAGTGGTTGCACGACATGAAAGCCACAGCAAATCATATGAGACGAAACGAAATTGCAGGGGAATGCTGTCTTCAGACCGGACACTGGAATCGAATCTCCTGCCCCCTCGTGGGCAGGAAAATCCTGCCCACACCTTGATTTAGCCGTCTGATAGACTTTAGAATTCGTGTTGTGATGAGAGCGGTGAAATAAAACGGAAACGGAAAATTCTATAAGCAGTGTCTCCGTTATTTTATTTTTGTCCCTTCAAAACCTTTGGTCTTCCATTCATAATCTCTTTGCTTGCACCCCTGCCTTCTTTCCCTCTCCGCCTCCCGATTTCTCTCTTCCTCTTTGTCGCGTCCGGCCTCCTCTTCGACTGCTCACTTCTTCTTTCTGTGCACAGTACCATTTCTTCCTCTTTGTTGCGCCCGGCTTCTCCCAAGACTCATGCCGCGAGGGAGAAGGGCTCTCTCCACAGCTACTTAGCAACGATGTGTAAATACGTAAATCCTTGAGAAATTGCTATTCCGGCCGATTCATCCGATTCCGATTCTACAGTCAAAATCCCGATTCTAATTCCGATTCCGAGTTTCAGAACTATGGATATATTTATAAAAAAGTCTCTAACAGTACCTATTCTATTCTAACAATAATATTTCTATTTAAGGACATATGCTCTAACATTAACTTTCTATTTAAGGAAAAAGGTTAATTATTCTAAATTCTAATTCTCAACAGGTTTTCTTACGGTTTCTGGTACGGAACCTGTAACCAGCAATGCTCAAGACTTGTTACACATGTGGCGTGCCAGTACTGGGGGAAGAGGCAGCAACACTACGAAACTGGGCAAAACTTCTATAGCAGTTGGTACTTGGGCGCTATGGTGTGAATGCAATAGGAAAAATTTTAGACAGGAGAGCAAACTAGAGACGCAACTGGTACAGGAGGCAGCATTAACAGTTCGGCACTCGAAAGGATGGAGATTTATCTTTTAAAACCCATTTCTAGATTATGGGTTGTGATTGTAATTAGGATGGAGATTTATTTAGAAAAAAAAAATATCATTTCTAGTTTCCGGGCTGTTATATAAATAGGGGAGCAAATATTAGTGTAAATATTTTTTCCTTATTAATGAAAATTGTAAGGTGGCAGTTGCCATTTTACCCTAAAAAAGACAAATTAGCAAAATAAAAAAAAATGAATATGACATAGTTATACTTCAAAACATTTATTATATTGTACTTCTAGTTTCATTAAAAAAATGAATAGGACATAGTAGCAGGATTATAATGGAACTTGCAGACTGAGTACTGCAGCTTGGTTCAAAGTTCAAACCTGTGGATCTTGATCTGTACCAAATCATGAAATACAATGAAAGATGTAAAATGAAATATCATGCTGAATCAACAAGCAATATCACTGGTATCCAACAATGGTACATGCAAAATGCTTGTGCTTATGATCCACAACAACATGATAGTTCGAATTCTATAAAAAGACTTTTATGCCCTCAATATTGGTTCAAACAAAGCAAGACAGAATCTACTCAAAACATCCAACATTCAAACATTTAGCAACATTCATCCATTTCGTTCTAAGCATGACATGTCAAAACATAACCCAAATATTACAAAAGCACCTAATTAACTACGACCGTTACAAAATGATCCTAAATTCCTTGCAGTGTATCTCACTCAGACTCCAATTTCAGTTCTTCCTTGTGCAAGTTCTCATCTTTTCCTCAATTGGATGTTTAAACCTTTGAGGTTTTCTCCTCCCTTTGCACTATGATTGAGGGGGGGTCTTGGTAGTTAATCTCCTTAACACCTTCTCCATTTCCAATAAAAATCTGGTCAGCAGTGTCACCAACATGCTTGGCTGACATATCAGCCTTCATACTCTTAGCAATCTCACCTATTTCGTTGAAGCACGACTCAAGATTTTCACTAGCAATGGTATACAATTCCAAGGGGTTACAGAAATTATCAACAATTTTCATGGCCTTCATGCAAAGACTACTATACCTACAAAAATAAAACCAAAATTAACGAATGCTAACTAGAACATAAAAATATATTTGCATCTCCATTACTTTCCACCATCTATATCCTTTAACATTTTTTCTATTTATAATTGAGTTTGTCTTTGAGAGTTAGAGGTCAGTGAAACTTCGATTGATATACTAATTGACCGGACACATTATTCTAACATACTAATTGAGGGTTAGAACAAACAAATAGTTTACCTTTGCAACATACAATTAGATTAGAATAAACAATTAGTTAGAGTAACAAAATGCTTGTAACAAAATCAACTCTAATTGGATATTAATTCAATGAAAAATACGATTTACTTCAAATCAATATCTTGCATTTCATTATAGTTACTAGACCAGAGTCTACTTGAAAATAAAAACCCATAACTTAATAACTCATTGTTGGCTCTTTCTCTGTTCAAGAAGGAGAGGTGACGCTCAGCCACACAGGGAGAGGCAAAGAGATGGCGCGACGACCAGGATGAAGGGAGGAGGGGACCATTTTTTTTAGCTTCTCCAGCAAAACAATCCAAATTGGTATAGGGAGAGCACGAAGAGCGGTAGAGGGTACAGTCAGGAGGATCGAGGAGGGAGAGCACGGAGAAGGCACGGTCGGTGGGTTCGGGGAGGGCAGCGGTGTGTCTGCCGTGCTTCTCTAGCAGAGCACGGGAAAGAAAATTGGGGGAGACGGATACGCCAGCGGGTTTAATTGGGGAAGAAACAAGAAAGCGAAGAGAGAGGAAAATTAACGGAGTATTTGATTAATAAACGGAGTCGCTGATCCAAAGATCTATCAACACGAATTTTGACAAAATCTAACAGTTCAGATTCGATCTTACACTTGTGGGCAGGAAAATCCTGCCCACAAGGGGGCAGAGGATTCGGGTTGTTATTTGAAATGGCAATTAGGGTATTTTTCGAATTCTGAAAAAGAAAGGTTAATGAGTTTTTTTTTTATAAGATGGTAAATATAAAAGTTTCGAGATATTATTTGAGGAAAAGGTCGACATCCAGTCGTTACAGTAGTGGTTGCACGACATGAAAGCCACAGCAAATCATATGAGACGAAACGAAATTGCAGGGGAATGCTGTCTTCAGACCGGACACTGTCGCTCACTTCCAGGTTTCTTCTCTTTTCTCTCCTCCACGCACCCAAGAAAAAAACCCTCCATCTTTCCGCCACCTTTTCTCCTCTCTCTCTCTCGCCTTTCGCGCCGAGCTCAGATCACACTATTTACGAAATTACAATATACACTCGCCGTTACTTCCCGCCTACTCTGCACTACACTCGAGCCACTAATCTATTGACTATTTCCTTCTCTCTAAACCAAATCGAACCCCCGTTTTCCTCTTCAATTCCTCAAAAACAGAGTCAAACTCTATACCAAATTACTCGGAGAAGGAGAGAAATGGAGATGAGTTTGGCGATAGTGGAGAGGCAGGGACCACATAGACCGGTGGCGGGCTGTGTAGGAGTGTTGTTCTTTCATCTATTGGATTGGAATCGGAGACTGGCAAGGAAGAAGAAGAAGCGTGTTGCTAAGCGCAGTCTCTTGCCTCCTCTTCTCAAGCGCTGTCCCAAGCAATCCTCCCGTTGTCCGGATCCCCACTCTCCTCCTCCTCCTCAGCTGGTATTCATTTTGTCCTTTACCTGATTCGCCTTATTTTGTCCGTTTCTATTAAGTTTTATTTTACACCTCTGTAAAATGTTAAAATGTTGCGTAGACTTACGTAACATATAGGAAATAAACATACAAAGCATAAAAGAGTTTCAATTTAGTCCCTTTTGAAAAAAAATTCGTGCATTGATGTTCAAGTGAGCAAGTAAAGGAGTGTGATTTTGGTGTTTTGAAGAAAATGGGAGCACAGGGATATGCTTGATATTTTCCAGAGGAGCTTATGTGATTTCCTTTTTTGGGGAAAAGTGTGATATTTCGATCATTCTTATGAGATTATTCCTCGAATGTTTTGTACAAATTAGATTAGTATTTCTCAGGCATTAACTGTTGGATACCATTGATATTTTAGACCTATGCACCTAGTAATGGCTTGTATATGCACAGCATATATATATTTTTAAGGTTAGAGGCTTTATGTACACCATATACTTGTGAGGCTAATATTACCAAATAGTATGATGATCCCTGGTTAATTCTTCACATTAACATTTTAGATTTTACAATGTGACCAACACTCGACACATGTTTTCTTTGTATTGATGTCAGACTAGCTCAAAGGAGTCACAAGTGGAGTCTACTACCCGAATGCAGGCCCCTGGGCTTGTGGCACGTTTAATGGGTCTAGAGTCAATGCCAGTTTCCAAACCCGGTATACCCCAAACCACACCATTCCAACCCACTACAGGTAAACCTAGTAAATTCTGCTCAGAAGCACCGCCTCTGAAAATGCAAAAAACCAGCAATGGGTCGGGTGACCGTATCATTAACTCTGACCCGACCCATTTAAGAAAGTATCACCATAATAGTACTTGTTCATCGGCGAGAAGCCCCCGGGCTCGGCTGATTCAGGCAGCGTCTAAAATCTTGGAACCAGGATTAAGGCCTAAATTATCACTAAGCCCCTTGAATTCTTCTGTTAGAAATATAGAAGAAAATGTAGTGGTTGGTTCTTTGCTTGGAACCGACATTGGTACATTTTCAAAGAATGAAATGGAGCCACCAAAGGTCAGCGTGCCCGCTAAAACTAATATTTTAGAGGACACAAGGGCTACAAGGGAAGATGCATTGAATTATATTGTACGTGGCAAAAAATGTGTTCATGTAGAGCAGAAAGGGAAGAATTCAATGATTTCTGGTCGCAATATCGCGGTAAATTATCAAGTACAGAGAAATAGTGAAGCTCTCTGTCTCGTCAATACTAACAAAGCGGTACCAAAAATGAAGATTTCTGGTGCAAAGTTGAATAAAAGAGTGGCTGATAAGCCTATTCGATCCGGTTATCTTGAACCCAAGAAGAATGTGAACCACGTTTCCAAGTCTGGTACAATCAGTAATACAGTGAACACTGCAAACCGTAAGCGAAGAACTTCAAGTGATATGAGCAAGAAAAAAGAACCGATACCATTCTATAATAGCTCTAGGAATGGAGTTTCTCCTAAAAGGATATCGGTAAATAAAGAGAACAATAGAGCTTCTTCCTCTGTTTTGAGTTCAAAAGTTAAACCAGTATCAAAGAGAAGTTTAGTAAATGGAGGTGATAATCAAACAATTTCTTTGGGGAAAGAGAGACTACGAATGAAAGACTATTCTAGTAATTTGATTGTCTCAATACTTGAGGATCTTGTATCGGAGTTCAGTGAAGAATCTGGTCTCCGTCTGCTTAGTGGCAGCACGACATGTGATGTTTCTCAGGTTTGTTTATTTTTTCCATATTGATAGACACATTCAAAAGTAAAAGATTATAATGATGCCGGGACTAGTGAAGGAAATTAATCATATCGTTAGCAGTTCTATCATGGCACATCATGTGACGTGACTGTCTTTCATCATTTTAGTCATATCACGTCACATATTATGTGACCAATTTTTCCAACATAATTCTTTATTATAATTTATTTTGTAATAGTTCCTTATGTTTTAGTATCTCTCGTGGTTATTTTCAAGGAACTAACTTGGAAAAAAAAAATTAAATATGATCAGTCACGTCACGTGAAATTAAATTTTAATCACTTGACGTGACCAAATCATGGCGAGTTAGTCATGTCACGTTTTTACTTCACTAGCCGGGACTCTAAAATAACTCTGAGAAGCTTAAGTGTTTTTTTGTGTGTCTGTGTGTGTTTGTGTTGTTTCAGGGAGAGAAAGGTAACAGTCTATTATCAACCTATCTGGCAACCATGAATGGTGATCAGCCAAGCCCAATTTCCATTCTAGAAACTTCATTTTCTATTGATAGTTGCTCTCTAGGAAGCCCAGTAAACGAAACAGGTAACACAAAAAACTCAGTAAACTGATTAGCCATATGATTAAATTTATTATTGGTATTATATTCATTTTATTTTCTTTTTGCAATTTAGAAGGCAAGATGCTGTTTGGTTCAACAGACACCATACAGAAGCAAACAGATTTTGACTCCCTTGACATGTCAAGTGAAACAACTTCAAATTCAAATCTTCACACTTTAGCCAGTAGAATTGGTTGCACAAGTGGGGTTTTTTCAAATATTGAGCTATTATTTGGTGAGAATCGTATTGAAGAAGAGAATTTCTCTGTTCATAGTTTTCTTCTTGACTTGTTGAAAAACATTTTGGAGGCATTTGGGGGAAGTTTAAATGGGGAGAAAGAAGGTGTTAGACTAACAAATTTTCTATTTGATTGCATTATAGAGTTCTTCGATCGGAAGTATAGTTGTTTTTGTAAATTTGGGTACAAAGGCTGGCTGATAATTTATCAAACTGTAAAGAGAGATCAATTGTTGAAAGAAATTCTGAAAGAGATGCAAAGGTGGAGTGAAATGGGAGGAAAGGCACTTTCCATTCTGGCTAATAGCGATATGGGAAATTCGATCGAAAAATGGTCCAAATGTCGCTTTGAAGGGTTTGAAATTGGAGTTGAAATTGAAAGCGCCATAATTCACACTCTTCTTGACGAATTTGTATTTGATCTATGTTAATTCTTGGATTGATCTTATCTCACCTCTTTGCGAAGTTTTGTAAAATTTGTAAAACAAAGATAGCATATGAATTATTGTCTACTCAGTGTTAGCTTGTTTATTTTGAAGAAGAAAATTCCTAATGCTAACGATATATTGTTTGATCAGTTACATTTTTCATCTCTGTAATTAATTAATTATAATGGTTATTATGTATTGGATGATTTTGGGGGGTGGGGGGTTGGTTAGCAAAAAGTGCTGCTGCATACAGTAGCTGTACCGCTTTTGGCCCCATCTCTCCTGAATTGATCTGGCTAATATTTTCAGTTTATGAATTTTCCAATCGAAATTTTAATGCAATTTTATAATAGAATGGCAACAAAGATTTTTCGGGACAACAAAATTTATGTGTACAATTTAAATACATTTTTTCCATTTTTTGTCGGCAGGTCTCATACACTATATCCCTTTTTCTCGTACAAAAAATTTTGTGCACAAATTTGTTTTGAATCCTCCTTTAATCTAAAAAGAAAAAACATAATTCCCAAAAAAAAAAAAAATTGGAATCAAATCATACACAGCATGAAGACAGAATTTTGTTAGAAAAAATATTGCTTCGAAATTAAAATTTCCTTCTGTAAAAATGGAATCAAATTCTTGTACTTTGAATAAAATATCACAAAATAATATTTTTCTATTTTATAAAAACTTGTGTTGCTTTTATAATTTGAGAGGTATGATGTAGTTTAGTTTTTCCTTTCTAGAAGATTACTCAGATACATCAAATTTTATTTAATAATTCATAAGAATTTGATCAGATGATACATAATGTAATTTTATTATAATCCATATTTATTGGTGATTATTTTTGTAACTTAAAATTGGGAACTAGCTTTAAAAGAAAAGGCAAAGTTTCCTAGTTATCCTTGTTAAAATATGGTGTACCTAGAGTATTGCTCCTTTTAAAAATTGTAACATCGGACGTGCCCTGATTCCTCTTCCAACACTTAGAAGGTTGTGGAGCCCATACATCAGTTTTTCTTACACATTGTACGTGCAAGCAGTGTTATCTGAATTGAACTGGTCTAGCGGTTTAAATGGAAAATAAAAGAAAAAAGTGGACTGGAAGTTTTTCGGTTTGATCCACTAAAAAGACCAACATGCAATACAACCAGTGTAATAAAATATGGTCTACGTGGATACACGATTAATATATACAGTAACACATATGCAGCCACATATTTGATCGTATATTACTATCACATATTCGGTTGCATATTATTACTACATATTCAGCCGCATATCACCACATACTTGCTGTATAATACCACATATTACCACATATTATCCATATTACTGCATGCTGCATATTACCGCATACTTGTTTATATATATATAAATTTTTATTTTAAAATCCGCATATGCAATATGCGGTAACCTTCCACATATCACATAGAAACCACATTTAATACATTGAATACAACCGGTTATAAATCGGGTTATTAAACGGTTTTAAAAACAATGGTTGAACTGGTTGATCCACCGATCGGACCAGTGAACTATTGACCTAAAGCTTTATCAAGTCAATGTCTGATCCGGTTATGATAATATTGCGCGCAAGTATTTGTAACAGATAACCTGGACTAGCTGTATGCATATGCTGGTAAAACTCTGGATTAATTTGTTCCATGGTACTAATATAGTCGAGTTCAGATTTCCTAAGTCAAAATTGAGTTTGAATTCAGATCGTTGACATGAATTTTAAAGCACTCCCGTAAATTTTCAAATTGATCCGAATTGGATCGTATTCTGATCAGATGTTTCAGGTTCCAAACTCAAATTTTAGTTACTTCAAGAAATCCAGTAAGAAAATTGGACAATTGTTCATTCTAGTTAGAGTTTATGATGCTTAATTGATGTATGAATGGATAAGTGCATATATTGTCAAAACATATTGAGTTTAAACTTCAAAAGAAATAGAAGAATTTTTTTTAACATTACTGTACAGATTGACTATATTCTATATAGTACCAAGAACATACCCATACAAGCACAGATTGAGAGAACACATTTGGGTGTCGATAAAATTTGACTCAAAACAATAAGATTTAAAACAGAAGAAAAATAATGTAACCATACAACAGGAAAGGAGCCTCAAATGATCAAAAACTGAAATCTCCTTGCATCATATGCACACAAAAATAATAGTAATATCATCTAAACACAATAAAGAAAGCAAAATCTCAATACGAAAATCAAACCACAATATTACATATATAGCACACACTGATCGATTAACAGCTTCTCTGAAGAAAAGATTGCTGCCTCTCCAGTCTAATCTCTTCATAGAACCTCTCTATGAACCTCTGGGCCCGCCCATCAACTGACAAGTCATCATCCTCTTCCTCTCCATTTTCTGCAACATTATCCTCTCCATTCATCTCCAATTCTTCAACCACCCTGCTATCCTCAGTCTCTTTGTTCATCAGCAGCCCCACTGCCGAGGGCTCAAACTCCCCGAAATCAAGGTTGGTTTCGATCATTGACCCCATGCTGGACCCACCACACAAAAGATGAAGGATTCGACTTCTCCTTTTCTTCAAAAAACCACTGTGGTGGTGGTGGTGGTGATGTGAGATCAGAGGTGTGCTTGAAGGAGAAAATTGATACTCACCAATGTAAGCATAGTTGTAGTGTCTATAGAGCTTGTATTTCTTGTTTCTCTTGAACAATAACAATTTTTGTTCAAGGGTAAGTTTTCTGGATATGAGCACTGCTAATGCCTTCCTTAGTTTGTAAATTGGATTCTTTCTTCTTAGCATCGGCATTGCTAGTTGCTCTTGCTTCTCCCTTCCCTCTCTTTCTCAATTTGAAAATGAGAAAAAGGGGGTTGGTTAGTTTGAGGGGTTCAAGGGAGTAAATTCGGGTTTTAAAGAGAGGCAATAGATTGTAAATAAATGTTGACTAGGATGGGTGTTTGTAAACCGAGGGACGAAGGAAATAGTGGGATTCATTTTTCTAGAATAATGAAAAATGGAATACTTATTTTTCTTATACATCATGCATGCATATAAATTAGCATTCTAAATTTTACTATTTAGTTTATTTGAATATTTATTATTTAGTTTCTAGTAAAATTTGTCCGTGAGATATTTCGGTATGGAATGAACTAATTGTTGGTAATAATATATATTTTTTTAATTAGATCTTATATGCTTATATTTCTAACACCACTTGTCAAAGTTTATTTAAAAAAAATATAATCAAATTCATTTTAAAATTCATACAACTCATTGTAAAATATTTAGAAAGAAAAAAGAAAAAAAACTGCAGCCACTGTATCCAAAACAAGTCTAGATAGAACTGAGTGCTTTGTGAATTGGTGCACAAGACCTGGTCCAGGGAGGTGTAATTTGTGCGGTACAGTGGGGAGCGAGCAAGAGCGGGGAGAGGCTGAGAGAGTGAGATGGGGTCTGCGCTGGAAAGTTGTGGGCTTTCTATGGTCGTTGGTCGGTGAGTTTGTCGGGATGTAATGTAATGTAAATGTTATACAACCAATCGATTTGCATATTCAAATTCTTGAATCAAGTAGCCGTTGCCTCGCTCGTACGATTGGGTCCGAGGAGACTAAATGGCTCATCGACTAGTTGTCAGTGAGAAACTGAGAATCCAAGGTGCTCCTTGGTCATGTAACGTGTACTTGTAATATGATGGGTCTTAATATAAAGTACAGATTTAGTGAAATATCCCATCTTGTTGAATGAAATTTGAACTATGCGTTTTTAATTTGATATGGATCTTGGAAGTGTCGTGCATCTAATTAAGGCTGGTCCACATAAAATTTTCATCTGGTATCATTGTACATATAGTTTTTTATTAAGGTTACTCGGTAAAGATATAATAGTTTCTTTTATCACACTAAGATTATTTTGATGGAAGATTTGTTTAGATCAGAAAATGACTATGGATTCAATGTCTAGGATCGCTCCACAACCGTACTAGAGGAAGGAGAACCGTGCGGGTTCTCCTCGCTACAGTGAAACCTACATCTCAAACTGAAGAGTATAAATTTTGAAATTTTGTATAGCGTGTTCTCCTGTGCGTTCCTCGCTATAGTACTCTCATTCCTTCATTTTACTCTTTGATTGCCTTCTTCAATCTAAAGCAGATGAACAACGTGGGTAGACCGTGATTGTGCAGATTTCTCCTTTCTTTCCTTTAATGAAGGAGTTCTCTCCCTCTCTGAAGCACGTCCTACGAAAACAAAAGATGTTTTTAAACTCATCAAATCTCTTGACAAATTAAATATTATATCTATTGGATTGACTTTAAACAATAAATTTGAACCGTTAAAATTAATCTCTTTACAAGTTAAACATATGTAAAATTTATTAATTTATAAATTAATTGTTTAGCAGTATAAAGATTTATAAATAAATTTTAGCGTATTCATTTTATATTAATTTGAAAAATTATAAAGTTTTCATATAAACTTATCACTCGTGCGTGAAGTATATTGATATTAATAATATAAATTTTTCATTTGAAATCAATTCAGATTAATTTTGAAACGAGATTTAAGCTCAAACCAAAAAAAAGGAAGCTAAATTAGATGGTCTACATTTTTTTTTATTAATTTACTATTAAATATCTCGTAGCCCAAACAAAACTTACTCTAATTGCACCGTCGCCGTCCGATCTGAAATGAAGGGTCCAAATCCTGTTGACATCTCCAGTGAATTCCATGATTGGAGAGGAGAACCAAATAAGCATGATGTTTGTGTCTCGGGATTCTCTCCAGTGACAACTGTATAAATTTTGAACTGGAGCATTCTCAAATAATGTACCAGGTTTTCATCTACAGGACTTGTTCAAATGAATGAAATGATAAAGAGCGAATCTTGCTATTGGTATGGTATATTTGAAAGTTGAAACAAATTCCAACATTAGCATATTTTTATAAGTTAAAATTCATACTCTGAAGTATTTTATTATCCATTCTCACATCATCTACACAATGCAAAGCATGAAAAGCTAAGTTCCAGAGCATCTAACATGCTCTTTTATTCATCCAAATTCCAAAACCAAAATACAACTTCCCGGAAATTCACATTTTCTTCTACAGAAATAAACAAACACACTAAACATGCTCAGTTAAGAACTCTACACATCGCCGGTACAGGTAACTTAAGTCAAGTTTAGGCAGTAAGCGCACGTTCAATTTCTTCTAGCGACCGTCCCTTTGTCTCTACCACATTTCTAATTATATACAAGACTGCCAGAATACAAACTGAGCTGAATCCCAAATAAACGGTGCTGATACCAAATTTGTTCACCACGCTCAAGAAGTACAGGCCAATTACAAAATTGGACACCTAGAAATTGATTAAAAATGCACAGTCAGTGTAAGTGTGTAACAGAGAATAAATGTCTTCTGAAAATAATCAAAAGGAAAAAAAAAGATTACTCGCATACCCAATGCATGCCGAGAGATAAAGCTACTGCCTTAGCCCTAATTCTGGAAGCAAAAATCTCAGGGAGGAGAAGTGCTGGTACAGGGCCTGCTCCTAGAGAAAATGATAACACATACCTGTAGGAGTAGTAAATTAATCAAAATTTAAAGGGGCATTTCTGTAAAGTTGATGTTCTTCAATAAAAATGTTGTGAATATTTCGCTTACAGTACTGTCCCAGCTACAGAAAGTGTGCCAGCATAAGGAGCAAGTGCTTTCCATGAGGATGACAACGAAAGTAGCAACATTGAAGCCGCCTTTAAGACGAGAAATTACATATTAGTCCCTTAGAGAAACTAAAATACCATCATAAAATTTTATCTATCATAAACATGTAATAAATGAGGCTATGATAATATGCATACTACAGATCCCATACTATAGATCCATATCTCTATTTTTAAAGTTCAAACAGTCGATTCAAATTGTTAAACATAATCTCCATATGAAAATGCATTTGCAAAACAAATTTTACATTTTTTAGAATGTTTTTGCTAATTTTTTTTATATATGTAGAAAATCATTGCTTCGTAAGGTCCAGAATTTTCAAATTTTTTTTCTACCTATTTAAAAAAATTCTAAAAAACATAAAATTTAGTTGCAAGTATTATTTTTCATACGAAGATCATATTGAACGGTTTAGATCGACTGTTTGGCCTTTAAAAACAGAGATATGAATCCATAGCGCGGACATTTGTGTAATATGCATAGTACCATAGCCTCACTTCAACATGTAATTACCATTCCAGTGAAGCTTGTAATCAAAAGGCTCTTTCTTCCCTTTTTATCCATCAGGGTAGAAGCAATTAAGGTTCCTGAATTAAGATGTAAAATTGTTTAATTAGACAACAAGACAAAACAAAACAAACTAAGATGTGTTGTGTCAAAGAGATTTTTGAATTTACTAACCAAAAACATTGGCGGCCCCAACAAGAGCACTTGCTGCAACATCAGATGCAATTCCTGCCTTACGGAATACAGAGGTGGAATAATATACCACCGCATTTATTCCAGCAAGTTGTTGGAACAGGAATAATGCTGCCCCCACACTGACCACTACCAAGTTAATAAAATAAGAATGGATATTGATTAGCTTGAGGTTTACAAGTTTTCACATCTCAAAAGAACTATGATTACAGACATCTCATGTGCAATCCTGGAAATGGGAAGGATCAGCCCCATGATTTCAAAAAATTAATCATGTATATTGAAATTTAATTGAATTTCTATTTTTCTTAAAGTTTTTAGTAGTTCAGCCCCCTTCATGACATACTAAATGTGTGTTTGTAGCCTATTGGCTAGAATTCTATGCAGTTCCGCTCAAACATTTTCTTCAAAAGATGGCCCAAACTCCCTCTTTACTAGCTCCTTACTCCCTATCTATGGACGGACGAGGGGTAACTTGGGTATTTTCCAGAAAATAGGATGAGCATCTCCAGCATTCTTGTCTCGCAGGCTCTGCCTATAGGTCTAATCACCAAAGAAAAAAAAAATGGCACTGCAATTTCTGTAGCGAAACATGAATTTTTTTTCCTGGTTTTTACAATTCAGTATGTTGTAATCCTAACTTAAAAATGTTAATAGAACACTCAATAAAGTAGTCACACTATATTGAAAGTCTATTATTAGCACTGACTTAAAAAAATGTACCTTTCCAGTAGCGTTTGCTGAAAAGGTCAAACCAGCTAGCATCTGGTTCGGTAGAACTCGCACTTCCAGTTCTCAGTTCAAGCATGACATCGACAACCTTCTCCTTTCCATACAACCTTTTTATGGCTGTTTCTGCCTCGGCAATTTTCCCTTGCTTTGTTCATCAAAGTAAAAAATAAAATAAAATAATAACAATCAGCCTTTGCAGTAGTTTTATTTGCAAGTGGGTAGGCTCTCAAGGGTGGATCTACATGGAGTGATCAAAATTTCTGTCCTTGTACATGATTTTTTATATAGTTTTAGAGTAAAATGCTATGGGTACTGAAATTTACCTCCGTACTCAACATGAAAATTTTATATGATGGACCCCCGTGGCTTGAAAGTTCATATATTAGGTGTATAGGTGCTTAGTTGCTTACTCTCTTCACGCCAATGGTGGTGTTTTTTGGATTATGTGAGGTGCTGAGCTGTGTGGAGGTGAGTACGAATTTGAAATAAAGACATAAAACTAGGTTTTATGAGAGTCGCTACATAAATAAACAAATCGATCAAATAAATGAACAAACCTGAAAGAGCCAGCGGGGACTCTCTGGAGAAAAAGCCATCCCAAGTGCCAACAAAATAGAAGGAATTACCGCAATTCCAAACATACTTCTCCACCTGTTTATCAAGTAAATCTCATCACATTAGAAAAAATGACTGAGATTTTTATTTAATTAATATCCATGATTTAAAATTTCACATGGTTCTCGAAGAAAGAAAAACATACCAAACAGGATTCCCAGCCAAAGGCAAGCCAGCAACTAAAGCAACAAGTATTCCAATACAAATAAAGAGTTGATTGATTGTACCAAGTGCACCACGAATTTCAGTAGGTGAAATCTACAATATAGAATACATAAATATTAGTATATTACAATGATATGTGATGAATGCTACAGATACAAGCTTCCCAGTAATTTAAGAGTCTGACCTCAGAAATGTAAAGAGGCACAAGGGCTGAAGAAATACCAATTCCGACCCCAGCAAGTAACCGGCCAATAATCATGGTACGCACATCCCGAGAAGTAGCACTGCACATAAATTAGTTATGTTCAGTATTCAAAAAATTTGGAGCGATTGTAAATACCCTCAAGTATTGATTTTTGTTTATTATAATTAACCTTAGAAATGCACCAATTGCAAGAGGAATAGAATCCATAATAAATGTTCTGGTTCGACCAAACTTATCAGCCAATGCACCTCCTGTAAAAGAACCTACTGTGGCCCCTGCAAGACTTGTACTTACAATCCAACCTGAGTAAAAGAGAACCATAACATATTAGTGTAAAGAAAAGACACAATTACACATATGCCCTTCAGAATCTCAAAGCAAAAACATAGAACCTGAAAATGACAAATATCACAAGCCTCGCAAAACATACTCCTCTCCTCATTTAAATAATTTCGATACAGAAATAAACTGAGAGAGGTGAGTAAAAGAGAATACTCTCTAGATTAGCGAGTAAATCATATTTTAGACAGTTGACGGAATCTAAGGGAGAGATGTAAATGATACCCAGCATTCTAGAGTGGTATTCATACTATTTCTGGTTTTATAGGGATATATCTGATGCTTTGAATTCGTGTCAGGTAGCGAAAAAAATTTCTGAAACAAAGAAGCAAATTTTGGTGAAATCTATTAAGTTTTTACAAGATGTTACCTTGCAATACAGTGTTTTCAGCAATTCCAAGGTCCTTTGCAAGATACTCAAGCGAACCATTCACCACACTACACAATATACCAAAGCTTAATATTATATCGTACTGTATTTCATAGCAAATAAGTTGACTTTTAATCTGTATGTTTAGAAAAACATACCCAAGATGATAACCAAATAAAATAGCACCGAGACAAGCAACGCCAACATAAGGCAAAACACTGCCAGATGATTTTTTCTCCAGTTTATGCGATGGTACATCCTCCAGGTCACCTAATATTTATACAAAACTTGCGTTTATGAAATATGATAATACATTACCATGCCACCTGGCACCAATACCAGGCTTGATTGGCATGACACCAGTAAGAGATTGCAATGTTGGGTTCTGGTACCATGACAATGTTAACTGTTAGTTTAGCAGCTGTACTTATCCACCAATTTTAGATAAAAATATATATCATTTTCAAAATTTGGTCACAATGGCAATCCTTGCTACCAAAAAGCTTGTATATGTTTAATTTTGTATGCGAATCAAACCACAATTATACCTCAATATGCAGTGAATAATAAAATTGTACCTGATGAAGCCTGAACTGCCATGTACCGAGCTCTGTCCCTTGATCTAAACATTCCTTCGACACCGCTCCTAACATTCGCCATCTCCACCCCCAAACTGAGCTCTGAGACAACCTTTCTCGCTCCAGAGCAAAACCCTAGTTGCTCTGGCATCACCGATGCTCTTCTACTAGCAACAGCACAAGCACGGATTCTCCGATTCCCGATTCCAGACGAGGAGATCACGAGACCTCCTTTTGACACTGCCACAACACTCTGCATCGTCGCCTTTGCTTAGTCCTTAATACTACTGTTTAGAAAAAGAAAAAAAAAAGTAAAACAGAGATATTTCAAAAACTGGGGCCACAGGTTTTCTAGCGATGGAGACTTTTGGAAAATTTCAGCGGAGAAAACTAATTAAAAAACAAAGCAAAGATGTCGACTTTAGAGACTAATGGATGATTGAATTAGAATTTTAATATATACCGAGATAGAGAGAGCTCCTAGTTCTAAAAATTGAAGTGCCTTGAAAATTCGCTATTTTTGATAGATTTTAATTTAGAAGTACAGAAGAGAGTGAATGAGTGATTTTATTTTGAGGAGAGGGAGAGAGAGAGGAGAGAGAAATTTCACACTCACAACGCACCGAGTTGTACAGTAATCGGAGGACTTATCGGACCAAAAGCAGCTCTGATCGAACATGAACCGTTCGATTAACATAATTCATATTTGATTAACGGATCCACACTATTTATACCGTCAATCTTATCCAATAATTTAATCGGACGGAATTGACGCCATTGGACCAGTGTACGGTCCTATGTGATCCCCGAATTTCGTTGTACAAATCGGCTGAGCCGGAGGAGAGAAAATTTTTAGACAAATTTCTTCTCTTCTCTTTTTCTTTTGGATATAAGCGCAACGTTTGGTGGCGCCGTGGCGGGGTTCTTATCTGCTAGTCTATGCTATTTACGCCTCGAATAGTATGACCCTGTCATCAAATTGCATCCGTCCGATCATACCGGAACGGACAGATTGATTGGGACCTTCCATAGTAATCCAATATAAATCGTAGGATTGAGAAATCTACGGTTGGAAATCCATACTCTATTTTACTGCTCGAGCATGAATAATAGCGGAACAAGTACAGAAAGGTTACTTAGTAGCTTCTACTAAGATTTTCAAAAAAAAAAAAAAAAAGTACAGAAAGGTAGTGGGACCGCACAGGGTTGTCGCCTCGGCTCGCACGTGAAATGGGTAGGAGCGAAGAAACCGAACCCTTTGTAGCAGATCCTCCGGCGCATTTCTTGTATAAATCCACTGACAAGTGGGCCCCACTAGCTCAGATATAAAGGCTTGTTTTTCCAATATATATATTTTTGTTAACTGTCCGTAAGCTGGAGATTTAACTTCTTAAAGCTTTCTTAACAGTTTAATTCGTTTTAATCCCACCAAATCCATATTTTCTTAGGAAAAATTGAGATATTTTCTTAAATTTGATTTTTGATCCATGTTCATTTCTAAGATTTGCATTTTAATTAAAGCTATATCTTAAAGGTTTGCATTTTAATTAATTTATTGTCAATACTATCCGCAATTAAATTTATTTTATTTAAATTTAGTAACAATATTGATTAGGTAATTAATAACAATATGTTCATTGCATGCTGAAGGATATATATATTTTTTTTCGCACTGTTAAATACTACAATCTTAATTCTATCATCACGTCAAATGCGAGCTCCTTAATTAGTGGAGATTTAAGTTCTTAGGTCTCCAACATAGCCTAATCGATGTGGCTGTATGCATAATCATAATATTAGCGAACAATTTGTTTTTTTTGTGATGTCAAACCAAATGTCGAATTATTCGGTTTGTCAAATTTTGATTGAATTAAATCTGAATAATTTGCTAATTTTATGATTTTTTTTTTCTGAATTTTACGAATTATTCGTGAATTTTTTTCAGATTTTTTTTTTTTTTTTTGCTCTCTTGCAGGACTGAGATTTATGGTCCGAATAATTTCAAAATTATGCCCTAATTATTCCCAAATAACAAATTTTTTGATTTCACCAAATCAAATCCGAATAATTCATTTGTCACTATAGCTGCATGAACCCTTTATAGTTTCTTTAACTGCTTAATCTATTTTTATTTAAACAACTTAATTATTTCTAAAATTTATAAAATTATAGTTCTTAAGTGGAAGTGGTGCCTATTTATGGGACGAAACCTACTAAGGGCATCTCCAACACAGATTGCTAAAGAATTGCTTAGAGCATCTCCAACGTATCAATTGCTTTTGTAATTGCTGGATTGTGTGGCACTTTTTAAATAAGCAAATTTGCTTTAAAAACAAACACTTTCTAAAGACTACGCTGGCAAAATTCTTTATTTTTATTGGCTACTATCTCAATCACTCTCTCTCTTCCCATCAAATTCGGTATCACTCTCTCTTCCCCACCAATTCAAAACCCAGAACGAAAAAAAGAAGCTTTTTCTCTTATCATATATCTTGCGTTTCCGGCCATCTTACGTTGTACCAATACCTTCTCTTAATTCGCTTTTTTATTCTCTTAATTCCGTACTCTCTCTCTTCCTTCTATCCTGCCTCTCAAGGGCTATGTCAGTTCAAGTTTCTCTTGACCCCAAAGTATCTCATATGTCCGTGAGAAAAACCAAAGTTATTTGTCTCACTTCTCAATTGCCTATTCAATTTGTTTTTCGTTTTGTTAAACTTTGTGCATGACAATTACCAAAAATTATAGTTTTCTACCAATCGCAGTGGGGTTGCCTGAGTTTCATTTGCTTGAATAATTTCTTTTTTCATGATATGAGAAAAAAGTTTCAATTGGAACTGTGTTGTTCAAATTTGAAATCAACTGAGATAGTCTGATACTCTAATTTGTGCATAAATAATAAAAAAAAACATTTAATAGACATATGTGAAGGGAGGTCGTTGTTATAACGTGAGATGAGAATAAAAGAAAAAAGACATTGCTGGAACAAAAACAAAAGAAAAAAGACATTGCAGGAGTCAGAGAAAAGAAGGAGAGATAATGCTGACGAGGTATAAAAGTTAATTGCTGGGATGGAGTGATTTAGAAATTTTGGACCCTTCAAATTGCTAAACTTAGTGACATGGTTCTTTAGCAATTATTTTCAATTGCTGTATTGGAGATGCTCTAATGATTGCTCTAAAATATTTTTATATCATACAATCGTTCAGTAATTGAGCGTTGCTATTCAGTGCAAACCTCTAACATTTTATTTGCCTCCAAACATCTACATTTCATCAATTCAACTCAGTTTCTAATTATTAGTCACTTTTTAGAAATTAAGGTTTCTAAAATTTCAAATTCTTGCATATTTAAAATTAATTTTTAGAATTTCTATTAAACCACATCAGCAACAAATTAAAAAATAATAATTTGAACTGATTATTTAATCAGCATAAAGTTTATAAACAGTTTTTTAATAATAAACTTTAGTGTAATATTTCTTAATTATTTCACATCTCTGAAACTAAATTAGAAACTGCCATATCAGATTAAAAACTCTAATAATATTAGAGATGTAGATACTTTAACATCTTATTTTCATTCTGCGAACTAACAATATTACTAGTAGTTTGCTATTTTTATTTTGGCAAATTCTTCTATATGGTTCTAAAATGGACAGTTTATTTATAATGATCGAACGGTCAGATCTTTTCTTACCATCAAATATTCTATGTTAAAATTTTAATGGAACGTTTTATTTGGAAGGGTAAAACGATCATTTAACAACGAATTATTTCTTGTCTTCGCCTCTTTCTTTTCTTCCTTTGTATGTCGTTTTGCTTTTTTCCTCTCGCAATCCTTTCTCGTACATACTACCGTGAATAAATTCGAAAGAAGTTGAAGCACCGTAGAGGCTCTGTATAACTGGCTCGAGTCGGATAAGAGCTGGACCCAACAAGCGAGGAGACCAAATTTCGGTTAGCAAAGGAGATCCTTCGTTATCTCTCTACCTCGCTCCTCCCTTTTCCTCTCTCTCAAATTACAGCGCCAGTCCAGTGGTAGAAGCTACGTGGATATATCTTTTCCTTCTGTACAGTTGTTGTTTCTGCATCTCCCCCCCTCTTGATTCGATTGCTGGCAGATGCGAGTTGCCTGGTGTCGCGGTAGAGGCAGAAACGATAGTTGTTCGGATAAGAGTTGTGCCCATACAGCTTGAGAAAGAACAATATGGATTTAATCCTAGCCAGTCCAAAAGAAATTTGGTGTCCATTGTAGATATATGATGTTTTGTTTTGAGATTCACGTCAGAGTTAAAAAATGATCTGGATTTTCTAATTGTATCAAGAGGTAATAGCAAAATTGCCACGCCCCGCTGTCAGAACATAGACGCAACAAAAATGGCACCCTCACGTTCATCCGTCGTTATTCTCGTCCTGATGACGGAGGCATGACAATTTTGTTATTAGATTAGAGTACAATTAAGGAAATTCATATCATATACTACAAATAGAAACAATAAATGATTGTACAAAGCTAAATAACTTGTTATCTAATGACATGTTTCTCTATAATTGATTTAATTAATCAACCATTTAAACATGCTGAATTAATTCACACAAATATATATCAAATTATGTCTGTATATTTAACTAATAATAACACCTGAGTCTAAATTATTCGTAAAACAAGTCTCCTAGTATCTACACATTTAAAATTCATGCCATATATAATTTTCACATTCTCATAACACACAATTTTGTCACTTCATAAAATAAATCCAATCTCATATCCACTATTACGTTAAATATACCGTTAATACCCAATCCAAACAATTAATTTAACAACAATAAAAAATACAAATTATACACATATTCGGTTAGAAATCAAAATTTCAATTCAAATTGCAACTATCACATAAAATCAATCGTGATTACTTTCAATCAAGGTTCTAAATAGCGCGCTATAGCGTTTTCAGACCATAAAAGCTATGGTGCTATAGTGAGCTATTTGAGCATAGCCCTTCTTTTTTAACCAGTCCGCTATGACACGATAAACGCTATTTAAACCTTTGCTTTCAATAGAACAAATAATCAAATAATAATTATATCATGAGGAGGGATCAAGTTACAACAACTATTTTTTACATTTTCAAAGTCTAAATCGTCGATCCAAACCGTTAGATGTGATCTCTACAATAAAATGTGCTTGGAGATCAAATTTTACATTTTTTTGGAGTTTTTTTACTATTTATTAAGATGGGTACAAAAACTAGTCAAATTCAAATTATTGAATTTGTACTCTAAATAGTAAAAAGATTTCAAAAAAATGTAAAATTTGGTATGAAAGCACATTTTATTATGGAGATCACATCTAACGGTTTGAATCGACGATTTGGACTTTAAAAATATAGAAAATTATTGTAACTTGATCCCTCCTCTTATATCATATTTTTTTATCAAAAATATTTCTTATTTTCTCATCAAACTCCCTATCTCTTTCTTTTAGTTGGTTTTTCTCTGTTTTTTTTTTCATTCATCCTTATCCGATCAAGTGAAAAAATGACCTCTTTTAAAGGACTCAAATTTAAACCCTTTTTAACGGTGGCAAAAAAAAAGTGGCAACCCATGCATAGATACGATTGATCTTTTAATTAATAGAAAAATAAAGAGTATTGACAATAGAAACGTTTATGTAGAAATTCGGGATATAGAAAAACATTATAGTTCATAACATCCTTATTTATCAGTCCGGTAAATTCTTAATTAAAAAAACAACCAAAAAAAGCAAAAAGAGAAAAAGGACATAATGACATTATACTGTTTCATGGAGAGATAAAAAAAAAGATTTAAAAAATGGCCAAAAAAGAATTAAACAGACGTTCCATAACATTCATGGAGCAGCGAGAGAAAAAAAAAAACAGTGAAAAAGATAAATGAATCTTGTGGTTTTTTTTTCCTTTCTTCATAGACATTATGCAACATAACGTTTTATCTTTTATTTTTTCGTTATTTTCTTAATTAAGGAATTTACAGATTGATTATTTAGAACGTTATAATTTATAATATTTGGGCGATGTTATAACGTTCTTTTTAAATTTTGAATTTTCCAAAAACGTTTTTTGTTATTGATATTTTTCTCTAGTTTTCTTATTAATAAAAAAATCGGTAGATCCGACCAAGGTTTCAAACTCTTATTATTTTTTTATTTTTTTATAACCGCACAGCTTCTTTTACGGTCTTAAGAAAAAGTTTTTTTGTGTTTTATAAATTTAACCTTTCAGTTTTCAAATTTTTTATATTAGCCCAAAATAATTTTAGAAAAATAAATAAAATCATGTTACAATTCTTACCTCCTTCGGTCTTGCTTGAATGTTTATCGGATGAATCTCAACCGTCTGATTTCAAATGAAGTTAGTTCAACTTCTATCTATAACATAAAAGCCCTTTAATGTTAGTGCGGATTTGATTTTAAACGAAGTCAATTCAGTTTCTATCTATAACATAGAAGTTTTTTAATATTAGTCTGAATCTAATTTGTACGATTCTTAAAGTAGAACGGATGATTCAACAACAAGCTTTTCTAGTAGTTTATAGTGTGTTTTGTTGGACATTGTGGAAACATCGAAATGAGATCATTTTTCAAAAAACTGCTATCAAATCAATTAGATCAATTATTATGCTAATTCTTTATGTTTTTTATTACTGGGCATGTCATATGGATAAGAGAGTCAAAATTGTAGCAGCCAATTTTCTGCCAAGAGATCTGGATATCATTCCTTTGAGGGTCTGGGATCCAACTGACCATCAGACGGTACCGTCCCAGGGGGAGAGGAGATAGATCATGATGCTGGAAGAATCTTGGGATGGAGATGCACCACCAGTTGAATGAAGAGTCAAACATCCTATTTTTGCACAAATCCTGATATAAGATCTTATTTCCCCAGCCCTATTTCAGGAGGCTTAGCCATAGTTCTTTTCTTTATTACTGTCTTTTGGTGGATATTTCGAATGTGTTTTGTTTCTTTACTTGTTATACTTGGGATTATGCGACTGCAGTAGGTCAGTCATAACGAATGTTGTGTAATTATCATGTTTCGAATATGAGACGTGCTTTTTGTCTTTTCTCAGAAAAAAAAAAGTAGAACAGATGATCAAGATATATTAATTCAAAAGATTCCTTTCGAGTTAATGCATGATACGAATTCCTCCTGCCCGAGGGATACGGAAATAAATCTGCAAGACCCAAATAGACCGATTTTTTTATCAATAGAAAAAAAGACAATTATATTACTCCCCCCATTCTATTCTCACACCATGTCACCATCCCCCCACTCTCTCTCTCTCCAAATTATTTTTATCTCATTTCAATCTCGTTCACATATTTCACGATCTATGATAAATTTTGCGAATCTAAAATTACGAACATTTTCTACGTAATTTTTTCTTTTAAATGAGATTCATGATGACATACTTTCAGACAAATAGTTATAAAAATATTTATCTCTCATCGTGCAAGTATTTATACCTATACAGACATATGGAAGTATTACTATCAATTATTATAAGTATTGATGCGCGCAAAAGCGTATGCACAAAGTTTCAGTACAATAAGATGTACCTTTTAAACCTTTAACACGCGTTTGAGTTAAATTGCAAGTGCACAATTTTATCAAAGTAGTATTTTAGGTATCGATCCACAGAGAGTACGATAAAAACTTAGTTCAAACTTTAGTAATAAATTTCAGAAAATAAAATAAAGTAAAGTGCAATAAAAGTAAATTGGGGAGTTTGTTCTAACAATTCCTAAGGTTGGGTTCAATACCCAAAAGAAAGGAGTTTGAAACAATAATTGTAAATAAAAGTAAAAGAAAGGAATTGATTTGCTTTCAAGATTTAGAGATCTAGGGGTCTTTGGTCTACAATTCCTTGCTAACTCTATTAATTCGGTATTTGTTTGAATTCATGTATGATTTGACGAGGTTTCTAACCTAATATGTTATTAAGGGTTACTTTCGTAAATTAATAACGTGCCTAGGTAACTCGAACTTCTCAATGAAGTTCCCCACCCTAGCTACCTAGACCTGTAAGCTCTTGTTAGTCTCTCCTCTCCTCAAATATTGGTACTTCGCAATTAAGTCCATCATACCAATACCCGATTTGAATTGAGATGTCCTAATTAGGGTTTGACTTCACGATTAGGTTCTTCACCAAATTCCTAACCTTAATTTCTATAGTTCCGGCTTAGATTAAATTGGTTACAATCTTAACCTAAACCTAAGGTATTTGCATTCATAGTTTGGTACTATCATATTGATCACAGTCAATTTTGGTTCTTTCGAATCCAAAACGGGATACTACAATTCAAGTACTAACTATGTAATTAACACAAATTATTAAATCACAGAAATTAACAATCAAATCCCATAAAACAATCATAATAAAAACAAATAACCGAATAAAATAGAATTAAACAAGTTCATGCATTGACCTAAACCCCTAGAGAGAGATCTACTCCTTCATGGAGAGATCCATTACAAAAATTGGCAAAAGTAAGAAGAAATGAAATAAAGAAATGATTACACCCTTTATTTGATCAAAGCCCTCAATCTTGCCAACTTCTTGCTCAGGAAACCCTTCTTCTCCTTGCTGGAAAGCTTTCATTTCTCCAGAATTTATCGCTAAGTATTGTGTGTGTGTGTAGAGAGAGAATGAAAGAATGAGGGATGATGAATGGGAAGAGATGATATAGAGAGGGATGTGAAGAGATGATCTGAGATGAGATGAGATACCCTCTTTTATAGCCAAGGATCATGTCCAATTAAGAGCCTAGGAAGTGAAGTTAGTGGGTGTTATATTTGGATTGTTTTTCAGGATTGTCTTGTCCATATGTGGCTGTCAAAACACGTCCATGATGCACCAAAAATAGAAAAACTGTCAAAAACGTGCAATTTTGGCTTTCTACGGGTCCAGTGCGGGTTCTCCGGGCCGCACTGCGGGTGAGCTGATCCGCACTAAAAAAAATTTTAGTTTTTAGTTTCTCATGTTGTAGATCTTCTCGCTAGCTTTCCAAAAAGTGGTCATAAGCCTTAATCGGAGTTACGAGTCAAAAGTTATGACCGTTTTAAGTTCAGACTCTATTTTTGGCTGACTTCTACAGTGCGTCCGCACTGGGATCCGCACTGCTACAGTATCATTCGTGCTGGGATCCGCACTGCGGATGCATCGAGATCCACACTAGGCTCGGACTTTTTATGTGCGACCAGAGTGCAGCTGCATCGAGATCCGTGCATCCGCACGGATTTTGATGTATAGCTTATTATACCTTTTTTAAAATTGGCGCGCGTCTAGAAATCCATCTAAGTACTTATTTTGGTCATATTCCAAACCGTGTGTTCGCAGTGGGCATTTTTCTTCGGTTTTGCATGGATTTTGATGTATAGCTTATTATACCTTTTTAAAATTGGCGCGCGTCCAGAAATCCATCTAAGTACTTATTTTGGCCATATTCCAAACCGTGTGTTCGCAGTGGGCATTTTTCTTCGGGTTTTCTTCATTTTTCTTCATTTCCTGTAAGTTAAAACCAAGCAAACGCAGTAACTTGATCCTAGGTGTAATCTATTTATTTTATATTCAAAATACAAGATATTTGGTGTTATTTCGTAATAAAAATCAGATCGAATATGTATATAATTTAGGCCTATCAAGTATTTATACTGATATATGAAAGTATTAATATCAAGTATTATAAGTATTTATACTAATATATGAAAGTATTAATATCATGTATTATAAGTATTTATACTGATATATGAAAGTATTAATATCAAGTATTATAAGTATTTATACTGATATATGAAAGTATTAATAGCATGTATTATAAGTATTTATACTGACATATGAAAGTATTAATATCAAGTATTTTAAGTATTATATGTAAAAAAATACTTTCAATTATATGTATAAATACTTGCACGGTGATGGATAAATACTTCTGTAACGACTTATCCAAAAGTATGTCATTATGGATCTCATTTGAAAGAGAAAATTACGTAGAAAACGTTCGTGGTTTTAGATTCGCAAAATTTCTTATAGATCGTGAGAAATGTAGACAAGATTGAAATGAGATAAAAAAAAATCCACCTTTAAAAACGTGCATGGTCCCCATGTGATTTGAGATTCCCCCACCCTCCACGAAAAAAATGTGCATGGTCCCCTAAATACTTTCGTGCTTAGGGATAAATACTTTCGTTCTTAGAAATAAATACTTCTATACATAAGTATTAATACCTTGTGAAAAAAAATGACTGCTGGAGTTTTTTGACATTTTGTGTGGGGTTAATTGCAGGGTGGGAGGTGCGGGGTTAATTATCAGCTTCCAAAAAAAAAATATCAAAATATGGGAGTATTGTTGGATTTTTTTAAAAATAGATAGGATGGATCGTGTTAACCCATTCCACCGGACGGGTCTACTTAACCCGTCCGGGTTAATCCTCCTAATTCTCTCTTAATCAAATTCCCGCAAAAAAAAAGAAAAAAGAAAAATCCGAACGGGTTTTAGAGGACCCATCCCACACTTAAAAAGAAAAAAAGAAAAACCCGGACGGATTTAGAGAACCTATCCCACACTTAAAAAAAAAAAGTTCCTAGACGGGTTAAGAGGACCTGTCCCCTCCCTCTTTCCTTTCGATTTCAGATATATATATATATATATTTTTAAGTGTGGAATGGGTCCTCTAAATCCATCCGGTTTTTTTTTTTTTCTAAAATTTGATTAAGAGGGAATTAGAAGGATTAACCCGGACGGATTAATTAGACCCGTCCAATAGAATGAGTTAACATGACCCATCCTATCTATTTTTCGAAAAAGTCCAACAATACTCTCATATTTGGATAGATATATATATTTTTTCTATTAATAAAAAAATCGGCTCAAATTGAACCGTCAACTTTTTAGAATGCACGCGTCCCAAGAGCAGATGATTTTTATGCACGCATCTCAAACACAGATAAACAGTTCGATTTGAAATAGGAGGATCCTGCAATTTTTTGGAATCACAATAATACAATAGATTTATTTCCGAGGTAGACAGATTGCAGTGCACACTCAAAACTACGCTCGCAAGCTTTGATCACGCTTACAGAACCTCAACAAAACGACAAGCCCCACCACCTCTTATTTCTTTCTTGTATATCAAAACCGTCGATAAACCCTGGCCTGTCTTCTCCGCACTACCTCTTGATTTGTTTTTCTCCTCAAAGAAAAAAGAGGAAAAGAAAATTGGAACTGAATAAATGGCGACCAACTGAATGAGAGACCTGAGGAGATCATCGCGTGACAAGAAGTTAACGTGTTTGACCATGCTGACCTATGCGAGCTCTGACGAGAAATCGAACGAAGCTGTGGAGGAGTCGGTGAATATCGGTAGATTGTCGAGCGTTGAGCGTCTTCTAGAGACTGGATTCTTGGAAGGAATTCCAATTACCTGTTTTTCTGAGGAACTGGGGGTAGTCATCTAATTTCTCTTATTTTTCCTATTTATTGTGTTCTTAATGGAAATTTCTCTAAATTTATCTCATGCCTTGTTTCTTATGACTAATAGGGTGAAGTCCCTGGCATTATAAAGGGCTCTGGTATCCTATGCGGTTGCTCTCAATGCAACTATAAAAGTGAGGCAAGTATTTATTTATTTTAATTTACATTTGTGTTTTTTGCTTTTTAGTTGTGTTATATTGTGACACTTTATTGAGGCTTAATTGATGATTTCGAAACATTTTTGGTACTTCTATTTTGTCTTGGATTTTGGAAGGTTCTTTAATGAGTAAAAAGATGACCAGTGTACCTACAAAAACGGGGTTGTACTTTTTAGAGCAAATTACCACAACTTGAAGCAGACTTTTAATGTTTTCTGGGCAACTTAGGCCATCTTAAGTAACATCTCATTGCATTTAAATTCTATCATTGATGTATACAGAGGATTATCCAACTGGATAGATTAGGAAACAAAATTTTCTCCTAAGGATGTTATCAGTAAGAGTAAAGTTGTCTGTAAGTAAATGAGTTATCCTAAAGGAATGAGCGGATATTGCTTCAGTAACAGGAGCTACCGCATTTTGCTAAGATTTGCTTCTTAGCAGTTGAACCTTCTATCTTTTTTCTCTTATTATTATTTACTGTCTTCTTATTGTAAGAAATGCACTGTCGGACTCCATTTCTAACTATTTAAGCAATAATTGCTAGTGGTATTCTTCTTGTTTAGTAATTTATTTCTTAAGAAAACTGAACAATGTCAGGTTCGGCCAGTGAAGGTGTTTGAGAAACATGCTGGCGCCGACACCATATTCCAGACTGATCACCTATTCTTCAGTAATGGAATTAATATATATGAAGTACTTCAGCTTGTCAGAAACATTCCAGAGAATGACTTCTATGTCAAAATTTTAAAATTGAGGATACATTTGAAGGATCAGAAAATATATGAAGAACCTCCATGGGTGCCTGCAGTTTTAGACCCATTGCATAACACATTTGGAGCTTCAAGGCAGTTCTTAAAATATTACAGAAGGTGATTGTTTCTTCATTTGAGCTTTCTTCAACATGTAAATATCCGCTTAGAATATATGGTAAGAAAATATTTTGGCAACGGTCATTGTTTGTTAGGAACCCAATAAACTCAATTAATGCCATTGAAATATTTTATCAAACATCTTGTATGCACCAAATACAACACATGCAGAGGGCTGCACCATAGTCATCCCCACTTACCGCAGAGGTTGAACCGCCATCTCTTATTATTATTGTAATGGAACCTCTGCATGACTGTATGGTTAATTGCATATTATGGTACCTCATTTCATATGTTTTTACTTTTTTAAAAGGTACAATCCGGAGAGGCCCCTAATTGATGTTCGAGGCTTGTTATCGACTGGGCTTCTAGAAGGCTTCAGAGTAACTTACAAGAGAAATGAGGTACCAAACTAATGTGGATAATACTGGCAAGAAGCATTAAGAAAGCTTATCTTAATGCAGAACTTAACATTATAGGGGCAGTTCAAATATTCATACCTCAGACATTATTGTTAAGAAAGGATAGCTAATTACCGGAAGTTTTAGTGGTTATAATAATAGATAAAATTAGATTGTGTCCAGAAAATCATCGGTTATATATGTCTTTGTTATTTTGACTAACATATGTACAATTCATAGGCAAGGCTGCAGGCTCGAATAAGAGGTTCTGCGTACGAATGTGGCTGTTCATCATGTAATTATACCAAGGTAAGGACATTATCGGATATGCTTGAGTCTGTTCTTAGTTGACATTCGAGTTATCTTCTTATTATTGTACTTGCAGCCAGCCTCAACACTACAAAAAGCTAATTGCTATTAGTAGCTTAAGCAGGAAGGCACTTTTGTAAATTAATGTTTTGATTTAGTACTCTTAATATTCCCTCAAATTTGGATAAATTACGAGCGCAAATCCAATTAAGAGACTCCATTGTGACATTTGTAAAGTTCAAAACTACGAAAGATGGTTTAACAAGACGACTAAACTACACATTTACTTTGGTTCTAGGTCGTAACTGCAAAGGAACTTGAAACCCATGCTAGAGAGTTTTCAAAAAACCAAAATGAAAACATATATTTAGACAGTGAGATGACACTGTACAAGCTAGTGAAAGAACTCAAAGGAATACCTTTGAACTGTTTGGGCAAGTTGCTTCAAGAGAAGATCAAATGTTCTCCCAATTACAGCTCCTTTGAAATTTGGAAAGGTGATATATCTTAACACCTTTTTGCACAACTTCAATTCAGATAATTTGTAGTTCTGTATGAGTGCCATGTTAAAAGGTAATACATCTTCTCAACACCTCTTATTCAATATCATCAGACCATATGTACCTCCTTTGAGTGTCCATCTGTGGTTTGGCTTGGTTGGGCTCATATCCAAGAGAAGTCAATCAGATGGATCACTTATAATTGATGAACGGAGTAGCAAGGGACCAATGGAATGGGGGAAAGGCCGAGAGGGTGGTTCAACTATGAAATTCTGACCGATGTATTATGTAGCTCAAATTCGGTCAGATACCTAGGGTACCCAAAGAGAGAAATTGGGAAAAGAGAAACTAAGGAGAGGGTAAGAGTGAAAAAAGGAGTGAGCTCATGAGCTTAGAGCAGGCATCTAGTGCCTTTTTTTTGCTCTAAATATGATATAACTTTGATGGTTAGATCTCCTTCCGTGCACAGTAGCTTGGGTGCCTTTTGTAGGTTGACTTTGCATTGTCTATTAATTGTGATGTAATGTGCTACCCAGATATGTCACTTAATGACCTAACCCACCAGTTATGGATGCGTATTGGATATGGATACATGTAAAATTTACATACAATTAGCGTCAGATATGCCATGTGGCATATCCAATTAAATTTTGTTTATTTTTGACTGTCAGATACGGTGATTGATATGGGCTGGGACCAAAAGAGTTGCAAGTCCCTACTGGAAATAAAAGCTTTTTCCTTTTTTTTTTTTTCAGAATGGTTGTATGTGTATCGTATCCAATACAATATTCATATCAGTATCCATGCAGGAATAGGTAATGTACCATTTTTGCCAAAGAATGTTTGGTTTGCAGTTTGTAATAGTGAGTACCCATCATCAAGAAAAGTGGAAACGGTCTCTAGCAGAGTTAGATGCTGGGATTTTCGTTGTAGGCGTTCCATTGAATCCCAATGTTGCCACCCAAATCTTCCCATGGTTTCTAGCATGCCTAGTGTCTGGGTCCCAGTTCCTCAGATAAATTCTGTGTTTGGTTTTAAGATCTAAAAGCACTTTCATGTAACATATACGCTTCTGTTTCAGTCTGATATTGCTTCCTAGTTTTTAATATGATACCTAGGTTCTTTTAAGATGGGTGGTGGCTTTCCAAATCTCAGGTCAAATTTTGACAACTATTTAGAAGTTAATAGCAAGTGTTGTTCAGTTCAAAGGTACGTGTCCTCTAGTTTTCTTTTTCTACTTTTTTGTATATCAGTGTTTGTGCATGTTTTGCGGTCCTTTTTCCTTGGGACAGCTAGAGTTAATTGAACCTCCACTTGTTAAGGTTCTTGTGGAAGAGGTTTAATTTTGAGCTCTATTCTTTTCCTGAACAGCAAATTAAGGAATGCAGTGTCTGTCGCTTCAACGTCAGATCCTTCTCTTGTTAGAGATGTTAGAAAAACTGCTGGAAGTTCAGCTTTAATGTGTGGGGTTCAAAAGCATGCGCAGAAGGTTATGTTTGAGTTTTCTGGTTCAGAATCCACCGCAGCTTCTGATTTTGCAGATTCTTCTGGAGGAGATGATCCTGATTATAGTCCCCTGGAGATTACATCAAAAAATGGGTAAGTTGAATTGGATCATTTGTTTCTTTCAACTTCAAAATGAAAAATTAAGAAGTTACATCTGAATTTGTTCTGATATGTGGTTTTCACATTAAAAGGCCATTTCCTTGACAATATCCCATATGTAAATTTAGTTAATTATGTTGGGAAAGCTTTCTGAAAATCTGTTGCTGAAAGTTTCACCCTTTTTAGATTGACAGGTGAAGAGAGAAGAAATCCCTCGAAACGCATTCTGAAAAGGAGGTAGTTTAAATCTTTTTTTTTTACTATTGCTAGTATTACTACAACATGTGTATTATTGATACCAAATGGTTCCTGTTAATAGTCCTAATTGCACTCCTGCTACGGTTTAATGTTTTAAGAGACGCATTGTTGCACAACATGATTTTTGAAGATCTCCCTGATGGAACCGTGGTAACCTACTGCCATCATGATAAGGTTCTTCTTCTTTTCTCTCTCTCTCTCTTTTGAAACCCTTGGCAGTGGCTGCCAAGTCTCTCTCTCTCTCTCTTCTTTTTGTTGTGCATTCTTTGAAGTGATATGCATGAAATTTTTTCTGAGCTTGTCTAATTTTCCTCTACAGATCCTTCTAACTGGTTACAAGCAAGGAAGTGCAATTAAATGTACTTGCCACAACTATGAGGTAATTTTTTTCATGGGAATGAAGAAAAGATACCTTTGGAATATGATACTGAATGTTCTTTTTAATAAAGCATAAAAAGGAAATCACTGTGTCAAAATTCATTAAGACATCCCAAACAATGCCTAACTTCTGATTCTGCATTGCACAAATTTCATGTCCTACATATTTCGAGGAAGATGCAGTTCTGATAATGTTATCATATTGATGTGATCAGTTAACGCCATCAGATTTTGAAGCTCATGCTGGGTTGTCTCAGAAACATCGACTGTGAGTTAATTATGCCTTCTATGTACTCTTCTCTATTATTGTTGGATGCACTATTTAGTGAAGTTATGAGCATTGGACCAACCTTTTGTGTCTCTCAGCGATGAAAGCATTTATAATTCTGATGGAAAATCACTTCCTGAATTATCCCTCAAATTTCCAGATATTCGAAGATCAAGTTCAGGTGCTCAATATTTAATTTAATCACAATAATCTCTCTTTTTAAAAAAAAAAGAAATTATGTTAGTACTTCTGTTCTGGTGGGTTAAATTATGGACAGCACTAACTTTCTCTTATTGTTTTTGTCTACAAGTAGTTATTTCTCCAAGGCATGGCAAGCGTGACCAAAATAAGCACCACAAACAGATCGCCAAACCTCTACAAAACAGTACACAAAGTATATTTACTAGTCAGCTAGGCAACAGCGCAAGTTAAAATTATAAACCAATAAAAAGGTTTTATTAAGAGAAGATATATTTTGGCAAGTTTATTGATGCTTTCATGCCAATTTATTTACCTAAACCAATGTTAACTTTTTTGGCTAATAGCTTGTAATGAAAGGGAATCTCATGGATTGGAATTAGCATTTTATTTGCAGTTTCTTTGTATTTGCCTATCTATTGTATTGGTCAGGTTTTACTGTTTCAACAAGGCTTCGATTGAAACGTGTATTGAAGTCTCTAAAAGGTGTTATTGCTTGTTGCACCAT
This sequence comes from Carex pumila, assembly GCA_033356055.1. Lineage (NCBI taxonomy): Eukaryota > Viridiplantae > Streptophyta > Magnoliopsida > Poales > Cyperaceae > Carex > Carex pumila. The sequence goes on along the minus strand of JARJHM010000468.1, from coordinate 189,257 downwards.
CTGCAAGTAAGTATCGCAGTGTGTGTTTGATTATTTGAAGTTCTTGAGGTATTTTTATAATGATATCTTTTCATCTTTTAATAGGGAAAGTTACGCCTCTTTAGGAGATGAAGCAGATCCAAAATTTATCATTTTCTGTAATCAGGTATGCTTCAGGTCTCCTACTTCTGCTTGTTTCATTACTACAATTTAACCTAAATTCATAATATTTCTGACATATTGCTTTTTGTAATTCTTTTTATTTTATTTGCAGTGTGAGAGAGCATACCATGTTGGTTGTTTGGAGAATCAGGAAACATTCGAAATAGAGGTGTTTTTTTTTTATATTTTGTTTTTGTTATTCTTTCTTTGCAGAAAAGAATACAGATGATGAGGTCCTTGATACAACCCTTTGTAACTTTATTATCATCGTAGGATGTCTTTAAGGGCACCTGGTTCTGCTGTACTGATTGTACTCGGGTTCATAAATGCTTGACAAATATATGTGCCCTTGGGGCCAGACCGGTGCCAGCTCCATTCTTGGATTTATTGAAGAGGCCTCTTGCTGCTGAGAATAGCCGACTCAAGTTATGCTGGCAAGTTTTTGGAGGTGGAAACACTGAAAACCAAATGTTGCTTTCACAATCTTTGAAGTTCATTAAAGTAAAGTATTTTGCTTGTTTCTGTCTCTCAAATAAATGTTGCTTTGTTCTAACTTAAGTTGCTGTATTTGCAAAAGGTACCTGGATTAGTTGTTTAAACAACAACAACAACAACAACAACAACAATAACAACCATGCCTTTAGTCCAAACAAGTTGGGGTAGGCTAGACATGGAACCCAATCATAGCCACTAGATAAGTGGACTTCTACTGGGTTCTATTGAACCGAGTACAAAGTGCTCGGCGTACCCTTTACATTTGACATTTCTAAAATTTACTATGAATATTAAGATAGGTTTTTTCTGCATGTATTGATAAATGTCAAGTGTATCGTGGAGATTATATGATCTTGGAGTATTAAATGTGGATTAGTGAATACTTGTGTCTTCTTGCAGGGGGCATTTAAGCCAATTATTCATGGAAGGGAGGATATTATACGAGAAATGGTTTATGGGTATGTACCACATTATCATATGGTTGCTTTTCTGTTCAGTGGTGTTACAGATGATGGATTCAGTTAACAAAGAATGCTTTTGATGTGGAAAGATCTAATTTGGTTTTTGCAGAAAACAAGTGGAAGGAACAGGGCAGGACTTTAGGGGAGTGCTTTGCATAGTGATTAAACTTGGGTAATGGCCTTCTCCATTTAGATATTAATATATTCTTTCAAAAAATCAGAGTTTGATTTATGAATTTTCGTACTGCAATGCATTATGATTCTGATCTGTCCTGTTCATAATTTGTTTCAATTCAGCGAGGAGATCATCAATATTGCTGTACTTCGAGTATTTGGCCAATTTGTTGCTGAGCTTCCTTTGGTAACCTCATCTAAGTTGTGGCGTCAAAAGGTAAAAGTGAATTTCTATTTGAATTTTAGTGTACCAAGATTTGGATGAATGAAGGATCCTATTGATATTTTTATTTAGGGAAAATAATCCTAAGGTTCTTAACATTTTCTGGATGAGACCTTTATTTTGTCACTAGAAAAAATTATTGGCAGTATTGTAGCAGGTTATGTAATGGGAGCCTACACTGCATATTAACCCAGTCTTTTCGAGTAAATTGATAGCTTACATGTTTCATTGGTTCATTTTGGCAGGGTTACTTTCGTATGCTTCTTTCTTTGATAGTAGAGTTGTTACTCTTGTTGCAAGTGAGGTTGCTGGTAGCTCCAGTGCATGAGAAAATGGAGTCAATTTGGATTCACAAGTTGGGCTTTGTTAAGGCTTCAGATCAGAAGGTTCTCTCTCTCTCTCTCTCTCTGTTAAGGCTTCAGATTCGACTTCAGTTTGGGTCCGATGGCCATTGGACCCAAAGTGGTTTCAATGAGTTTGCTCACCATCGGATCTGTTTTAGGATTCGTGCGCACGAATTTTAAAGCATACGCAAAAGTGCGGGCGCGAATCATTAAGTAGATCCGATGGTGAGCGAATCCATTAGAACCACTTTGGGTTCAATGGCTATCAGACCCAAGCTATTCTCTTCAGATTCATATGCTATTTATTCATAGGTGCAAATGCTGAAGGAGCAACATGGTCTGATTTTATTCGAGGATACAGCTGTATTGATGAAAGAAATTCGAGCTTCTCCTGATTAAAGTTTTAACAGATGCACTCTTGGTGAATGATATATGTTTTATTTGGATCCACTTGAACAGTTATTCGACGTGATATAGTTAGTCTTGTTCAGCTAGATTTTTAGTCTTGTTCTGCTATATTTAGTCTTGTTCATAAAATTTGTTTGTGCTTCAGTCACTATTAGGAAAAAGAAATGACCAAAAAATTTGCATTACTTTTCCAGCTTTCCCTTCGGTTTTTTTTTTGAGTAAATACTTGCCAAGGTTAAAGCTGACTATGGTAAGTTAGCAATTATGCATCTTTTTATGTTTTAGGGCATGACAAGATTAAAAATTAGAACATAATATGAAAATAAGCTGGACAGACAAAATACCAAATTGTGGGGACTAAAAAGAGTAAAAATTAGTTTAGCAGAACGAGCTATAATAAATTTTCTTGTATCAATAGTCTTTTTTTTTTTTTTTTTTAATTTAGGAACTCTCTTACGTGAATTTCTTTGTCAATAAAAATCGTAAAAATTTAGAATAGACCGTGTAAATGCATAAAAAGTGATAGAAAATCTTCCAACCAAAACACATAATAGAAGCATAGAACAATAAAAAAAAGGAGAAAATAAACACAAAAACATATCATTAAATATAACTTTAGAAGTATAAATCATCTGCCTATATATATAAATTGACAAATAGAAAAATCAATTTTTCCAATTGTGACGCGTACAATTTTGAATTTCTAAAAGCAGGTGATCAAATTTGTAGCAATGAGTGGAGCTTTTAAGGCAACGTAAATGCCATTCGGCTTTCAAGTGAAAGATACAAAATAAGTCAGCAGTAGATCTAAGACTCTTATTTGAATCAGTGTAGGCCCAACTAGCGCATAAAATCTGTTTGGTTCGAAATTATTTGACATGACTAAGCCCAACATTGACAGATTTTGGCGAGCCTTTTGTGATACTACTCTTTCAGATCCCTCATTTTGGGTTAAGGTTCTTATTCATCCCCTCTTATTTTTGATAGTATTAAAATTCAGTTTTAATCAAACTGGTTGTCTCAACACCCCGAGGCCCAAGTCCCCAAGTTGGAGTCGTTGAACCAGAACCCATCGTCTTATTCGGTTCAAATAAGAAATGCTGATTTTAATTGTGTTGGCCCCACCGTCATATTAGTGTTATAATAAACAATACCAAACTCTCTTCGTAGTTCGTAGTCTCTCTCCCATTTGTGGGCCCACGAGGCGGTGTCTTCGAGGAAGTTAGTAACTGGCACCACCAAACCGATTGGCCGTTGATATTTGAGATTGCACGAATCTTAACGCATATCAAGCTAATTAATCCATTTTTTAGTTCCAACTTGCAAATGTCTCTCTCCAGTTGCACCCTCACATTCGTCTCGAAAAATGGCTTCTCTTAGACTGGCAATCGCCATCACCGGCCCCTCCGGCGACGAGTTCGTCGTCGTCCGCCATTCCCCGCCGCCTCCTCTTTCGGAAGAGGAGTACCTCCTCTTGTCCGATTCTGACCTGTGGGACCTACCCTCTGTCCTTCTCACCCCAAAATCTACTTTAGATGATAACTCTGGCGATCTCTCTCGGTCTGATGTTGAGGTCAGAGGTGCTGAAACCATTAGAGAAACACTCGACCTTTCGAGGTTTGATTTGGGATTGGCTCTTGATCAGGTGATCATTGTGTTTCATTCAATTACTTAGAATACTAGCTATGTATACTGCAACCTTGTTTGTATTGCTCTATTGTATGAGTTCACTGAGCTGTGCAAATTGAAGAATGGCAACTGACCGTGTCTCTTTTTTTTTTTTTCACACAGGTTTTGAAACAAGTGGGATTATCAATTGACAAGTCAGATTTGAAATTGATGCTGTTAAAATTTGTCGAAGAAGCTGAATTTGGACCAGGCCCTCCTATTAATACTCTCTTTGTTGCTCTTCCTTTGAATTTCAAAGAGGAAACCTTAAAAGGTTAGCCTGCCTTACCTGTTCGTGTCAAATTGCACAAACTAAGATAAGATTACCGCTAAATTAGCCCCCCGTTTGGTACAGAGTTTCTTTTGGAATTAGCTGGAAGAAGAAATCTTACAGAAGAACTCTTCTACCACTTTATTACAATTTACAATGTTTTTGTAACGACGTTTGGTACCCCTATTTTGAAAGAAGGAAGAATTGTTTCTTAACCTTTATATTGTCCATATTAAAATTTCATGTGGTGGTTATTATTATATTAATAAACATAATCATAATAGTAATGATAATAATAAATAATAGCAATATATGTCGTCGTCGTCATCATCATTAATACAAATATTAATAATAGAGATGATGACGATGACCATGATGATTGTAATAATACTATAATAGTAATAACACCAGTAACAGTTATTTCTATTTTTATTATTATTGTTGTTGTTATTATTTTTTTTTTTATCATTATAATAAAAATCACCTCAAGAAAATTTAATATGAAAAATATTTTTATTTTTAATAACAACAACAACAACAACAACAATGATGATGATGATGATTATAATAGTAATAATAATTATTATTGTATTTTTTATTTTTATTATTTGATAAAGAATATCTACAAAACAAAAAAAGATTTTGAAATAGAAAGAAGAGAAAATCAATGTCTTCACCTGCTTTCTGAAGATCTCTTCCTCCATCTTATTCCGGAAGAAATTTGGGATACCAAACACCCCATAAAACCCTAACGTGAGATTAATTGCATTGAGGTTGACTAAGGAAAAATTGGAATAAATTCCAGATTTCAGATATGTTCATGCTGATTTTTCATAATACGGGTTGTAATTTTGTTCTCTTCTTGTACCACAAATTTTTATATAGAGCCTTATTCAAACTAATTATTGATATAGATTCATCCAAATGGATCACCAAGGAGAGTGCCTTTGAATTGCTATCTGCGGTCAAACCGTGTGCTGATCGTGTGGGACCTCTTTCATATATTGGATACCTTTCCAAATCTACCCCATTACCAAACAAAGTAGCCAATTCTCAGTTGCTATACCAGGTTCAATATTTTAGAACTCTCATGAGTACTACATACAAATTTTGGGTTGCTTCATCTAATTATTGATAGCCAAAACTGGATTTCAGTAATCTGTTGTTAATTGGAATGTCTCTTCTTGTTTTATTTGCCAATTTTTTTAAGGAATACCCGCCAGGAGTAACTGTAGTTCCAATGAAGAGTGGTACATTAAAGCCTTTTTCAACAACAAATTTAGTTGCCATTTTACCCAAAGACCCCTTTTCGGGACCGTGCAATTCTGATTCTTCTATTCTTCATGCTGATGCACTGATAATGGATCCAGGATGTAAACTTCACACTGAGGTAAGATGGAGTTTGGCTTACATGTCCCTTCAAATCCAAGTATTTCATGTAAAAGCGGTTACTATTGCATCTCTTTTAAAAACTTGAGATACCACCACTGTTACCTCTTCCAGAAGTTACAGATATATCTGCTGGCTGCTTTGTTGTTATGTTTTTTTTCTTTGACAGAGGAGGGGGAGGGAGTCTGTATCCTCTTAGATAACTGAACTTTTCTATTTATCTCAAAAGGGGCCAAAATTTATATGGGGCTTATTTAGATTCACGCGGTGTGTGTGTGTGTGTGTGTGTGTGTGTGTGTGTGTGTGTATTAATAGGAATTGGGTTGCTTTAAGATAGGTATAATTGGGTATTTCTTGTATTGCGGAGTTTTACATGGGTTCAGACAGAATCCCATATCAGAGTTGTACCATGCTATTCTAAATACTTCTTCCATTCAATTGCCCCCTTTCTCCTATAGCATGTAGTAGTCACTATCATACTGTAATTTTTAGCTATATCAAGATTTTAATCAGACTAGTTTTTAAAAGCAATTTTCATTTTAATAATATGTTTATTTGCAAATCATAATCAGCTTGCAGATCTTATATCCTCACTTCCAAGAAAGCTGCTAGTATTTGTTACACATCATCATCATGATCATGTCGATGGTACGTATCATTCAGTAAATTCAATTTTTATGTATTAAATCCTACTCTTAGCTTTTATAAAGTTACTATAAGAAAGCAGTCAATTGAGTTTCTTTTGGGAACTTGAATTTTACCCTTTTCACTAATTCCCTTTACCAATCATCCAAAGAAGCCAGTAGAGTTACAATAATACTTTTAAGTAGTGTCTAATAAACCCAGAAGTTAGTGGAGTTACAGTGGCATGACACACATATGTGCTAGGGATTTATTTTCTAATTATTATGAAACTAGACTGGACAATTTTATTTTCCTACCAGATTAAATAAGCCTGCTTCTTACTACATTTTTTTTTTTTTCAAGGCCTTTCAATTGTTCACAAGATCAATCCTGACGCAACTCTCCTGGCACATGAAAATACCATGAACCGCATCCATGGTAATTATCTCTAGTGTTGCAGTATCGTTATTCTTCTACATGGTTTGCTAATTAATCGGTAACTTATTGTAAAGGGCATTGGTCTGGTGCATGCACCAAGTTATCTGGGGGAGAGAAAATATGCATAGGTGATCAACAATTGAAGGTTATTTTTGCGCCGGTATGTTTTGTATGTTTGATATGTACTTAGTAAGAAGGAAAAGTTTATATAAAGCCCATATTTTATTAATTTATGAAATTAGGGGCATACAGATGGTCATCTTGCACTTCTCCATGTCGACACAAACTCCCTAATTGTTGGAGACCATTGTGTTGGGTAAGATAAGTGGTATTAGTTTGCAGAGTAGAAGTAGAGTGTTCTTAAGCTCACCGAGCCTTCTGGTGAGCTTAGCTTTGAAACCTATTGGATTGGCTTCAAATAGCGAATCCAAACCATTGAAATCGATCTACTTCACAAGTGATGTGTTTACATGCAAAGTTTATAAATTTTTAAATTAATATAGTATAAAGTCAAGAGGTCAAAAATTGAATGAATTAAATTAACTTATAAATCTTTTTTTTTTTTACCACTTGACTTCATACTAAATTAATTTGGAAATTTAATAACTTTATATGTAAACGCATCACTCGTGAAGTAGATTGGTTTCAATGATTTGGATTTCTCGTTTGAAGCCGATTCGTCGTTTCAACACCCTAGGTCTACTCTTAATCTGCAACTTATTTAAAGGTGTTATTATATATTATATGAGACACACTTCTATGGTTATTATTTTGGCAGTGAAGGAAGTGCTGTTTTGGATGTTAGAGCTGGTGGGAGCATGAAGGTGCATTATCTCTTTGTTTACAAAGCAACACAGAATTATATATTTAAAAGAAGGCTGATTATGTGATTAATTATTTTAAGTACAGGATTATTTTGACACGACGTACAAATTCATGGATTTGTCACCACATGTTTTGATTCCGATGCATGGTAGAATGAATCTCTGGCCAAAGCGCATGCTTTGTGGGTACCTCAAGTACATATTTCATCTCTGCTCGTATTATTTATTTGTTTTTAGCAAAACATGATAACCGATTGGATAAATTTGAAATTGGTTTTTTTTTTTTAGGCATAGGAGAGACAGAGAGGCCAGCATTTTAAATTCAATAGAAAATGGAGCTCATTCTATGTTTGATATAATATCCGATGTATATGCGAATGTTGATAAGAAGTTGTGGCTTTTGGCTTCATCCAATGTTCAACTCCATGTGGACTATTTGAATTATCAAAATAAGCTACCAAAGGTAAGTCTTGCCATTTTTCCTAGAGTGAGGCTTTGGTATAATGCATAGCACCATATTGGTCCGTAGTATGGATTAATATCTCCATTTTCATAGTCCAAACAATTGATCAGAACCATTCTCCCTGATCTCCATATGAAATGTACTTTTAGATCAAATTTTACATTTTTTATAATTCTTTTACTATTTGTTTAGATATGTACAAAACCACTTGATCTAAAGATTCTTCACATTAAAAAATGGTGATTGCTAGCTATCTAAAATATTATAAAAATATTATAAAAAAATTCTAAAAAATACAAAATTTAGTCTGCAAGTACATTATTTTTATATGGAAATCATGTTGAACAGTACATATCGACTATTTGAACTTTGAAAACAAAAATACGGATCCATAGTACAGACCAATCTGCACAATGCATAGCTTCACTCCTTTATCTAAATCTAAGTTGATCTAATCACATTAGCACTGACAAAAATTGCACCTTCATACCATAGGAGAATCTTTCAGTTTGATATATCTTACTATGCAGGGTTTTTTGTTAGAACAGTTCAGAATAAGTCATGATGAGTTTATTCTTAAAGTGTCTGCAAGCACAAGGGCATAAAGGTAGAGATAAAGAGTACTAAAAATATCCGAAAACTTACATAAATATTATCAGAAAACTTATTCTCTACAATCATATAATAAATAAGTTTCGGCACTGCCAGTTATTTTGTCTTTTAACACCTCATTTAAATGAATTTTATTTTCAGGATTTTTCTATTGAGAAATTCAAGTCAAGTTGTGGGGTTCCTTTTACACTTAGATGGTTATTCGCCTACTTCAAATCTATGTTAAATAAATCTTTAGTTGCGGGAATTACAATCGGAGGCACCGTGGCTGTTGCCTATGCTATGAAAAAGAGATAGGTTGTTAATTTATCCTAAGTGGGGTGTCATATGTATAAATAATAACTTGATATACTCATGGTATGTTTTATACAGCAGTAAAAGCAAAATATAAACATATTATTGTTCACACAACAAAAAGTTTCCAGAAAAACTGTATTAAATTTCAGTAGTGATAAATGAAAAATAGAGTTTAATATTTTACTTGTATTGACTTGTTTGAAAAGGCCAAGTGCATTAAAAATTGACCATGAAATTCCGGATCTAAGCTTGTTTAGTAAGTGGCGTAGGCATGTAGCACTGTAGTATACTTTTGAAAGGTCCCTGCATATAACTTCAATCGTGGTGAATAAAGGTACCATATATTGACTACAAATTCAGGTTCTACTTTTTGAGTATTGCACGAAACCAATTTGACTATATTATGTAATATATTCATTGACTTTTGAGAGGAGACTATCAAACAAGACATGAGACAACCAAAAGCACTAGGTTCTTGACAAAAGACCATCCAGAAACAAAACCTCATTCCATTATCTCTAAGTGTGTCTTCTTTATCTTTGCCTTCGCATTCGGAGTGTTTTCAAACCCCTATCTATCTACGATCTCTCCTAGAGTTCTTCCAATTTTCTGAAGCTCCCTTTATCCTCTCCTCGCCGGCACTTTTACCAAAGCCAAATAGCCTTTTGCACAACATGTCAGAAGAGGAGTCGCTTTGGAGAGCATCATTTGCACCTAAGATCAGTGATTTGCTGTCTAGCTGTGTACCGAAGGTTGCTTTCTTGTTTCTAACAAGAGGCGATTTGCTGATGGCTCAATATTCGTATTCTCTTAGGTACTGTAGAGGATTACCCTCATTTTATGGTTTGAGATTAAATCTTAGTCAATGTGGGATTCGGGCTAGTGCAGGGGTAGTATTATTGAGCTTTGAGATTCGTGCCAAGTTATAAAGAACTGTCCATATCTACTAATTGTAAAAGATTCCCTTATCAGGTAATGGAGAGGATGTGAATTCATATAATCCGTTGATAGTGAAGAATTCAAAAAATTTCGGAAGAAATTCGAAGTCAGGTAAGTTAAAAGTAAACAAAAAGAAAGGGTTTCGCACACTTGAAAAATAATAACAGGAATGCATTGTACCAAGTTTCTATTTTGTTTCACCCATCATGTTGTTTCAAATAATAACATTTTTCAAATTGTTACCGAATTTTACATTATCAAAGTTTACAGGTCATCTAATAATAACACTATTTTGATTTTTTTTACCGAATTTTGTGTTTGTACCACAGTACCAGTTACATTTTTGTTAAAAAAAATTGTAATCGAATGTCAACTTGTCAAGTCATCTAGTAATATGGGCTTAGCAGCAAAAAAAAAAAAAATTGGTACAGACCATTAGATACTAATATACAACCATGAACCGACATAATAACAGATTCCCAGGAAAAAAAGAAGTAACGTACAGCGTGCTAATTTCTAATGTACAATTACGCAATCGATTAATGCAGCGAGAAAGGTTGGGATATACAAGAGGATCTACATTTTTGAAATTTTTGAAATTTTTAATTTGATGTGACAGTTTTTATGTAGATGTATTTTTTATTTAGCAACTTTACTTCAAAGTTTCTTATTAAGAAACTGTTTATAAACTCTGACGTAGCCAAATAATTTGCTGAAATTTTTTTTTCTTGTAATTTATTTGCTGATGTGGCAATTAAGAAACTCTAATTTTAGTTTCAAAAATTTAAAAATTTAAAAACTTTTAGAGACAATTTCTAAAAATTAGCTAACAGTTATAAACTCCAAGAGTTTAACGGATGTAGATGCTCTAAACATGATTCAGACCGAGCGCCACCTCATAGCAAACACATTACTCAAATCCTCAGATGAGCGTTTTGTACTATCTGAATCATGCATGCCTGTCTACAACTTTACCACAATTTACACACACCTTGTAAATTCCAACATGTCCTCTGTAGGCACCTTCTACCCAGCGAAGGTAGCCTAAGCCGGTACAACCCTGCAATGGCACCTTAAATAACAGTTGAACAGTGGCACAAAGCATCACAATGGTTCGAAATAAATCGAGCATTAGCGGTGGAATTTGTCTTGGATGAAAACGTACTTCCCGCTTTTTGAGGGATTTGCCTTAAAAATTGGAAGTACCCATTCATTTCCGACGAACATTATATACCGACTTTTATTATTGCAACTTCTTGGATGAATAACATAAATACGAGTGTGACTTGCACCGATTGGACAGCAGAAAAGCCACACCCAGCGAGTTTCGGAAAGGACGATGCTACATTAGATCTTTTTGAGAAGATCAAATACAGTGCAAATTGTATCTATAATGAGATAAGTACTACTAGTGCAGTAGGGCTTCAGGTTTTATTTCATTAATCATTAACCCTAGCGACTTGAGCTTTGTCTCTAATTAAATTATTTTGCTCTTCTCCAACTTGGTTTTTCTTGGATTTGTCTTCGCAAGTTGTTATATAACCAAATAATTTGATCATCCTATACTGAGTTTGCTGTCTAAAACTCTAATTGTGTCTGTTAATTGTTAAATCGGACCAAAATTGTTGTCAGTAGCTACGACAATTCACCTTTGGAATTAGCTACACACAATTAACTATAATTCAATTAATTCAAAAAAAATATACAATAGAACTCTAGCAATATATTATTAAAACTTTTTTGACCAGCGTATCAGGTGTGTCAATGATTTAGGAAAAAAATGAGTCTCTCAATAATAAAACGATTTAACAAAAAATACTTGCATACCAGAGAGTTATTCAAAATGTTAATCATTTAATCAATGATTTAGCTTAAGTTTATCTTATCAATGATTTCTTGCTGATGCATGTTTATGTGTAAATTGGATTATTATGGAAATATTGACAAGATTTTAGCTGCTACTGATTTGTTGAGGGGTTGCTCGTACACTATATTACATGGATATGGATACTGGTATCAATACGGTAATACAATACGTATTAGATACAGGTACGAAACTATATATGAAGTATTAGGTAACATAGCTAGTACATATTCTAATGTTTTCATTTGCTGGTACAAAATTTTTTATGAACATATCGACCGTCAAATTAAGAACATAGAAGAGGGCTCTATCTAGCGGTCACAATGATTCTTGGATGTATTGCTTGATAGTCAATTAGGGGAAGGGGGTCCAAATTTTCGATAGCCTCTCAAATCCATATTTGGAGTAACAATTCTTTCACTTGTTCATTTATCAAGGACTATATTATATGAAAATAATCATCTATTTTCTTAATTATTTTTGTCGGTTAATAAACACTAACATCAGGACTTATTTGCGGCCGTAACCGATACAAGCTCAAGTACTGTCGAGTGGGCCATGCCCGAGTTGTTGCAAAATCGTGTAACACTGGCAAAGATACGCAATGAATTAGCATCAGTATGGATTCTGAGATTGAATTTGTACAAATGTACGCAATGGACTGCAAATAGAGGAGTCTGATATTGAATTTATATAAAGGTACGCAAGTAACTGCAAATTGAATTTACACAGTACGTACTACGGTATTCTATGTTTTATTTAATAGAAAATTTGTTTTTCCTTCTGACACCTCTTCATCACATGCAGTTGCTGATTAACATATGGGCGATTCGCCGAAACGACACGGCCAGATCCACTCAAGATGTACCAAAACAAAGTTGATTTTGCTGGTCCAAGAGACCTTAAGAAGTTTTATGGCTACTGAACACTTTTTAGGGAACAAGGTGTTGTTTATGGATTAAAATGTACCAATATGTGGTACAATGATTAACTTTTATAGTATTACTTATATGCCCTTGTACCTTGTCAATGATGTCATACTTAATTGTTTTTGTACCAGTCAAAGAGTGTACCAGCCAAAACTGCTAAGACTCAATTAGTTGATGTATGATAATATTCAAGCTTCAAATCAGATATTGATAGAGTATTTTACAAGACTGATTCAAGATTTTGATCAGGAATAGGAACAAAATATTGACAAAGGTGCAAATTTTTTTTTTCTCCTGACAAATTGAAATAGAGTATTTGATAGGAATCTAAAAAAATCACTGCATGACGTGTACTAGTTACATAACGTGACTATTCACATGACGTGACTATTTTTAAAAAAATTAACATGACAAGGCATGTTATGCAAAATATCACGACACGATACATAATCACGTGACTGGTCACGTTTGGTCACGGCGTGCCATGACCACAGCGTGATTAACATGTTGTGACCATTCACGTGCCATGATTATCATTTCAAATTTAATCACAGCACGACAAGACACGTGATCCAAGTTATAGCGTTACTAGGCACGACACGGTATATATTTATATCCTTAGTAGCAATCTTTTTTTTTCTTATAATAAATCAACGACTTTTTTAAGTGGAGTAGCGAATTAGACTACATATTTTTTTTTCTTTTATACGAATTAGTCTAAATTGACTTTCTTTTTCACATAATTATTTTTTACTAGATCATGAATTAAATTTAGAGGTAGACATTATATCCATCCAAAAATAAACAAAAATATAAAATATCACTAGATCTAAAAAAAAAAAAAAAATTCGAATTCACAGCCAAACACTTGCCTACACCCAAATCTTCTTGGGTCCGCCACTGTTTACATTCAACTATAATATCATGAAGAGGGGCATTTTAGTCTTGACATACAAAAGGGAATATTTCAGTTTTTGTTGGTTTTTTTTTTTGTTTGTTACTTGATATTGGATAAGCTTTGCGTGTTGTGTAATATGATAATCAATTGTATTGTGAAGATCATGTGTTGGTTACTTTTTACATGTACTTAATGAATTTGTTATAATTTATTAATAGCTCCAGATAGAATTTTTGAAGGAAATTTATTAGACTCTCGGAGCATGAAATTTCTGCCCCGGGAGACAGAGAATTCGGTCTCATTCCCTACTAATAAAACAATAAACAACACCACAAGTCCACAATACAAGTTACACAGCATAACTGAACATACTTTTCTTTCTCTGGACCTTACCACTCTCTCTCTTGTCTTTTCTCCTTCTCTCCTCCCCTTCCTCCTGTGTCTCTCTCTCCAGGAGGAATGGCAGAGGCAAAAACAAATTGCCTCTTTCTCCTAACCACATTCCTTCTCTACACTCTCTCCTCCGCCTCCGGTTCACTCGACAGTGATCTCACCGCCTTGCTCGACTTCCGCGCTGCCTCTGACCAGTTAGGTGCGCTTTGGACCTGGAACCGCTCCGACCCATCTCCTTGCTCCACGTGGCTCGGTGTCACGTGCTCCGGTGGCAGGGTCACGCGCCTGGTACTGGAAGACTTGAACCTGAACGGTACCGGCGCCTTGTCGGCTCTGTCCCAGCTTGACGGTCTCAGGGTAATTAGCCTCAAATCGAACCTGTTATCGGGTACATTACCCGATTTATCCTCTCTCTCCGGCCTCAAGCTTCTCTTTCTCTCTTACAACAATCTTTCAGGGCCAATACCTCCCACAATCTCCTCTCTACACCGTCTGTACCGGCTTGACCTCTCTCACAACAACCTCTCTGGTTCGGTACCAGGTTCACTGAACCAGCTCACCCGTCTATTGACACTAAGGCTCGACTCAAACCGGCTTACCGGGTCAATTTCGGGTCTCTCTTTGCCACGACTTCAGGACCTAAACCTCTCATCCAACTTCTTAACGGGTTCAATACCACCTTCGCTGGCTACATTCTCTGTTTCATCGTTTTCATCCAACCCAACTCTTTGTGGGGCTCCGCTCTTACCATGTCGGGACGTTGTCAGTGACCCGAGCCGGCCCGGTACACCAAATATCACATCCAATGCCGCTGCGCCAGTGCCACCAGCTGCTGCCGTTGTCACCTCGACAGCTTCATCAAAACCAGAGGCAGCCCCACCCCAGCATAACGAAAGAATGAGCCGTGCGGCTGTGCTAGCCATTGTTGCCGGTGATTTTGCAGTGCTTGTATTTGTTTCATGTCTTCTCTTCTGTTACTTCTGGCGAAAATTTGCCTGGAGGAAGAGCACCTCTCGGTTGCGCGAAGGGGAGAAGATAGTGTACTCTTCTAGCCCGTACGGGACAGCCGGCATGGTGGTTGCTGGTGGGGGTTTTCAGAGGGGTAAAATGGTCTTTTTAGATACAGGGGCGCAGGGTGTCAAGAGGTTTGAGTTAGAGGATCTGTTGCGGGCCTCGGCCGAAATGCTGGGGAAGGGAGGGTATGGAACAGCCTACAAGGCAGTGTTAGATGATGGCAGCGTGGTTGCGGTGAAACGGCTGAGGGATGTACACGTGGCAGGGAAGAAAGAGTTTGAGCATCACATGGAGATGCTCGGCCGATTGCAGCACCAGCATTTGGTGCCGCTCACGGCATTTTACTATGCGCGTGATGAGAAGCTGCTTGTATATGACTTCATGCCTAATGGCAGCCTCTTCTCCCTTCTTCATGGTAACATTTTTTAATTTTTCATTTTTTAGGTAAATTTTGGTTGACTATTATTCATCCATCAAGTGGCGTCTCTGACAATTGCTGCAGATCTGTTGATGATTTTTTTTATGTAATTAAATAAATTACACAGTACTTGATAATTAAGTGCTGTCTGCCCCATTTTGACCAAAATTATGCCTTCACCAAATACATTGCAAAGCGAGAAAATTTTGTTTGTTTTCATTTTAAGAAATTTGTTATGAACTTTTCCATAAAATATTTTTTTACTAATCACCTGTTGGTAATGACTTTTATGAGAGACAAAGTATCTATAAAAGCCAAATACAGCACATATGCCAAAAAAATAAAAGATAGTTTTCCATAAAGCCATAAAAGAGAAAGATAGATTTAGAACATAGCTTTAAACACATCACAAGTTTGTTTTATTCCGAGAACAACCAAATCTTCATGTGAAGTCTTCTTTGGCACCTGTTAGATGGAGACAACAATGACAAATCATTGTTAATATTTGCAATTTATTTCTTTTCGTAACAGGTAACAGGGGTCCGGGACGGACGCCATTGGATTGGTCAATGCGGATCAGAATTGCAGCAGGTGCGGCCCGTGGGTTGGCCCACATACACCATGCGAACCGGTCGTCGCCTCGTTTGGCACATGGAAATGTGAAAACAACTAACATCCTACTTGACAAGAATTACGAGCCCAGGCTCGCGGATTATGGTTTGGCATTGTTGGGCCCATCTGTTGGTGTTGCCACACGGTCGGCTGGCTATCGGCCTCCAGAGGCGCCCCCAGCAGATTCACGCCGGCCTTGGGCAACTCAAAAGGGCGATGTGTATTCTTTCGGTGTTGTGCTACTTGAAATCCTCACAGGTAGGTGTCAAATGATTTTTCATATGGTAATTTCTGTTTTTGAAATTTTTTTTATACTTGAGATCCTCTCTGTCAAGATACCAATTTCTAAATTAACTTCGTAACTATTACGTCTTTATTTTGGACCTCAAACAAACTCAAGGTGTGCCATGTTACTGCTTATTTGAACCCCAGAAATAACATTTTTTTTTTCAAATAGTAAATATGAGCTTATTTTTTTGAATAATGTACTAAAATGTAATAGTTTCATTATTCCAAAAACTGTAATTGTATCATTGAATTTATATAATTATCTCTGTCATAAAATAGGCAAGGCTGCGTCAGATTGTGGAGCCATTGATCTGCCAAGGTGGGTGCAATCAGTCGTAAGAGAAGAATGGACAGCGGAGGTGTTTGACTTGGAATTAATGCGATACAAAGGAATTGAAGAGGAGATGGTTGCACTCTTGCAACTCGCGATTAGCTGCACGGCTGTACCCCCAGATCAACGGCCCAAAATGAGCCAGGTGGTGAAGATGATTGATGAGATCCGAGTATCATCGGGAGGTGAAGCCTCTCCCTCACACGATTCATTCGATTCAATATCAGATTCTCCTTCTGTGCTTTCGGAGGATACTAGTGCCGGTACAGTTGGGGTGTCTAGTCAGTGACTGATTAATTAGGCTATCTTTTGTTTGCGGGGTGGAGTATGTATTTTTTCTTTTTTTGTGAGCAATTAGAGTGCACAAGCAAGGGTGTATCATAGTGTAATTTGAATGTGTTCTCTCTTTTCTATTTTTGGTCTCGTTTATTCCCTTTTTTCTAAATCATTATTTGCCCTGTGTTTGCTTAGGATTATTGAATAATTAAGTGTTTCATTTTGATGAACGGTAAAAATTAAAATTAATGGTTGGCCAAAATTATCCTTCTTAAAGGAAATTAATTGTACATCCGACATCAAACAGTCGAGAAATGTAGTGGTGGGCTAATAATTAAAACAGTTGTAGGGGACAACATGTGATTGCTGTGAATTGGTTCCCAGAACTGGGAAATCTCTTTGCGCCAAAAGTGGATGGATTAAATTTTGCTTTCTTTTTATTAGGGATATTTAAACTTTTCTACAAACTCATCTCTACAATTTTCTTAAGAATCGGGCATTCGGATTGATAAATTATAAAAATATGATAATGATATTAAAACTTGGTTAAGAAGTACAGCATTGATCTCTAATTATAACATTCGTAATAACATTAAAAATATTATTTTAACAATCTTGAAGATCTTTAAAAATAAATACAAAATAATAAAAATCAAACTATATTTTCATATGAGGAGAGTTCCAATGTCTATGCCATTCATACCTCATATTTTATATATTCGTTTTTAAAGTCTAAATTGTTAATCTGAACTGTTTAACATGATATCTATACTAAAATATAGTTGAAGATGAAATTTTTAAATTTTTTAATTAAATTATTTTTACTAAGATGGATAGAAAATCATTGTTTTTTAACGGTCTAAAAACAGTAATTTTGTACATATCTTAAAAAATAGTAACAAATTTCCAAAAATTATAAAATTTCATCTCTAGACATATTTTAGCATACATATCATGTTGAGCGGTTCGGATCAATAATTTGGAGTTTGAAAACAAAGATATCAAATATGAGGTATAATGAGGTATGAAAAAATTGAGGTATTTTATATCTAACGGTTTGTATTTATCATTATACGTTAAATGACTTGTAACTTCAATGGTCTAATGTTAATAATTCTTGATACATCATTAAATAATACTTTAATTACATAAAGTTTGATCGTTAAGTTATATATATATATATAGAGGATGGCTAAGCTCAAATCGTTTGTTCCTGGACTCAGGAACAAACGATTCAGTTCTCTAATTTCCGAAATTCAAATGGCCGATTCAAACCGTAAGATGTTTAATCTATATTAAAATGTGCTTGGAGACAAAATTTTATATTTTTTGGAATTTTTTTACTATTTATTAAGATGGTTTAAAAGTCACTGTTTTTTTATGGTGCAGAATTTTAATAAAAACAGCGACTTTCAAACCCTCTTAATAAATAGTAAAAAAATTCCAAAAAATATAAAATTTTGTCTCCAAGCACATTTTAATATAGATTAAACATCTAACGGTTTGGATCAGCCATTTGAACTTCGGAAATCAGAGAACTGAATCATTTGTTCCTGAGTCCAGAAACAAACGATTTGAGCTTAGCCATCCTCTCTCTGTCTCTCTCTCTCTATATATATATATGCTCAATGACATACTTGTACGTTTAATTTTTAATTTTCAATTTTATTGATTTTTTTTATGAAATTATTATTAAAGGATGTCAAAATAGTAATCTCTACTTGATTTTAAAAAAATGGAAATTTTGTATAATTTGTTCCCCTTCTTTCAATGAATCCGTATCCTTTCTGGTATTGCAGAGGATTATCCTCACTTTTAAGGGTCTGTTCGGCCTAGGGGTGAAAATGGAGTTGGATTATCCGAGGGATATCTGCTCCGTATCCGGATATAATCCGAATCCGGATTCAGATAATTCCCGGATACGGATTCAGATAATTTTCGGAAATCCATAAAAGATCAGGATACGGATACAGATTCGGATACGGAGTCCTAAACGGAGCGGATATCCGGATTCGAATAGTTTGGCTGGACCCATATAAAAGAGGAATAAATATTTGCTATAGGTGGGATTTGAACCCATGTTCTCCCATTTCAATGTCTTTAGACTAAATTTCAAACCACTACACCACAACATCTTTTGTTACCATACACTTATTTGATATATATATATATATATATATATATATATATATATATATATATATATATATATATATATATATATATATATATATATTATATGAATAGATTATCTCCCCTCTCTTATAAGTTCATTAATATTTATATTTAATGTTTTAATTAATATTTGTATCTTAAAAGTTCATATATCTTAATTATCTGACCATTATTCGTTTTATATCCGTATTCGAATCCGTATCCGTAGACTATCCGTTCCGTATCCGTAGACTATCCGTTCCGTATCCGTATCCGTTTAAGGCGGATTTGGTTTTGAATTTTGATATCCGTTTACTATCCGTATCCGTATTCGTATCCGCTCATTATCCGACGGATGCGGATATGGTATCAGCACTATTCGCTCCGTTTTCACCTCTAGTTCGGCCACATACTATTCACCTTGGGAAATAAAAATTTGCTCAGAGCTAAATTTTTATTCCCACGGTGAACAGTAAAATTTAGTTCAAAATTTTTGATTCCCACACTCATTCCTATTTCCTACTGGGTTGCCGAATGGGCCCTAAATTTCAACCAATTTGGTATTCGGGCGTAATGGGGGACATTATTTTGGGTTTTGAGATTCGTGCCAAGTTAAAAAGAACGGTTCAGATCTAGTAATTGTAAAAGATTCCCTTATCAGGTATTGGAGAGGATGTGAATTCTTCTTTCAATCGCACGTTGCCTTTTTATATTTGATTATTTATTTTTCCTGGGGCTGAGACGAGACTGAGATTGGTCTGTTTCGCAAAACAGAAAATAAAGAAAACTAAACAAAAAGGTCAGTTTGGGCTTGTTACGCATTTGTTGCAGAATTGCAGTTTTCGAAACATTGAGAAACGGGCCCGCATTCTGAAAAGGTAAGGTGGTGTCAGAGACATGTGATTCCTGGAATCATTTCTGCTGATCTTCTTCGTGCGTGTCCCGGAGACTAACCGTTGGTGCATGACAAGACCAGTTCTTTTTTAATTATTTGCTGCTTATTTTGTCTCCTAATTTTATTCTTCTACAATTCCCAATCTAGCATTCTCTTGAAGTTGAAGTAGCTAATCAGCTTAAATTATTATGCTAAATAGCAGCGTCAATGGTATTTTTTTTTAACCGTTTATATAATCCGTATTGTATTCGATAAGACGAATATGAATAATTTTTTTTCATTAGTTTATTAGATATAGGTATGAGTAAGTTTTTTTTCCGTTAATAAAATGAATAAAAGTATGAGTAATGACTGTTTCATACCCGCTATTTTATAAGGTAATTACAAAATTTAAATATATATTAAATTCAATTTCCAACACACCTAAATTTACTCTTCCATTTCAATGCCTCTAAATTATATCTTTATTTTTTGATATAATACTTATACGTACACTTTTTTTTTTAATTTACATTCTCTATTATAAAAAACACAATTTAGTTGGAATTGATGCCATATTTATTTTTTATTTTTTTATTAGTAATGCAATTACATATGTGTGAAATGAATGAATTTTTGATGTTTAATTTGTCATATATAAAAAAAACTAATTATTATATTAATATTTTTTGTTATTCACCCACTACTGTTTCATTATCCGATAATATTAACGGATAAGAGTAGGATAGGATTAGGTCAGTTTTTAATAGATATGGATAGGATATGAATAAGATCAATTTTAATGGGTATGTGTATGAAAATACCTCCACCCGACCCGTACCGTACCCATTGACACCCCTAATGCTAAAGTATGATTAAATTATAACACTTTACGGTAGAAAAAGATAATAAATATATTTTCATAATTTATATCATTGTGACACTGTAACAGTCAATCTATTTATCTTTTTTCACACTTTGTTTCCTCCTAATTATAAGTTTTTGTAAAGTTTTGCTTCAATAAAAATAAAAAGTTTCAATGGTATAATTACATAATTGATATTGATTTACTAATTACAGAAATTATGTAATTTAGCGTACACATTCAATTTTTAAAAATAAATAAAACAATTAGTTTCATAGTCAATTGTCCCGCAATATTCTCAAATTCAATAACACAAAGACCTATAACATTTGACCAAATGAAGCACGAGTGTAGTGATTGTAATTGCGATAGAAGAGCGCTGCTAGAAATATTGTATTACGACCCATTAACCAGTTAGTAGTACAAGAATAAAGAACAGCTTATCCGCTTTAGAATTATTGTTTACGTCTTTTTACTCGGTATAAATTTTACCTATCAACATACTATTTAAAGTCCTTGGATGAAACTAACCAAATACAAGTTAAATAATAATTAATCTTTCTAACTATTTCATAAGAAATTCTGTTTGCAATAAAGTGCAGGAAACACAATTGGATCATGTTGTCAAAAAATATGTTAAGACTTAAGAATAGGAACCCTTCATTGCTACTTTCAAGTATCTCAAAATTAAAAAAAAAAGGACTTAAGAATAAGTTGGAGTAGAACTAGGGTGTTCTTAAGTTCACCAAGTTTCTTAGTAAATTCAAATCTAAAATATGTCAAACTGGTTTCAAATGATGAATTTGAACTGTTAAAACTCATCCACTTTACGAGTAATGAGTCTACATGTAAAAATTTTAAACATTCGAATTAATTTAGTATAAAGTCAAGTTGTCAAAAAACGTTCAAATGAATGCATTAAAATTAATTTATTAACCTTCTAATTTTGACTGCTCAACTTTATACTAAATTAATTCGAATGTTTAAAATTTTTACATGCAGACACATTATTTGTAAGATAGTCAGATTTTAATGATTCGAATTTGTCATTTAAAATACATTTAACAGATTTTAGACTTGAATTCATCAAAAAATTTAGTGAAATTAAGAACACCCTAGTTCTGCTCTAAGTTGTAGCAGTATTATTCTAAGAGTAATTTTAGCGTGGTGGTGCTAAGGAGGTACAAATCTCCAGCGCCTGCGCAGAGAGAAAGAGCTATTGTTTTATTGTTTTATTTATTACGAGGGGACTTGGTCTCGTCCTTCCATAAGAACAGTTTTGAGATTCTCTGTAGCTATCATTTTAATGTTTTACCTGACATGAATCAAAGACTGCAGGCCACCCTTTATTTTTCAAAATTAATGTCAACGTCAGACGCCAGTGACTCGTAATAGAAAGCGCCGAAGGAAATCCCTAATCCGAGTCGCTTGTACCTAAGAGATTGCAATCACAACCGTCCATTTAATGGCGTGGGACACGGACTGTTAGTACCGTTGGAGAGATCCTTTTCCTGTAGATTTATTAATGGGAGTTTGGCGACTTCTTATTGTTTCCGTATTCAATAAAGAAAGAAAGAAATGTGCTTTCTCTTTTTCTCTTCTGTCTCTCGTTTTTATTTATTTATTTATTTATTATTATTATTATTTTTTTTCCGTTGAGACTTGAAAGAGACTGGATCAGGATTCAGGAAACAAGGAAGGCATTAAAGGCATTATAAAGAGGGGTCTATTTGTCTAGTTGAATTGAAATCGGATGATGTGTGTTATACTGTTATTGTCTATTTTTTTTTTTGATAGAAACCCGTAGGTATATTTATTGAAGCATAAAAGGTTGGTACAATGTATCAGTAGAGTATTACATAATCAGTCCCTTTACGAGAGTGTACCAGAAGTAAATTTAAAGAGAAAATTGAAATTGCTTACTGAATCTAAAAATTGAGAAAGTAAACTAATCCTAAAAAGCAAAGTAAATGATTACTTAACCAAGACTAAAAAACTGAGGAAGTAAAAACATTTCAATTCCTAATTGCCTAACGAGGTCAATGCCATTTTCTCCTGTGCTGCTCTGAGCAGTTGTTCTTGCTGCATTAGCCAAGATGTGAGGTTGTGACATTCTTTCTCTCCCTGCAGGGGCGGAACTCAACTTTGAGTATAGGGGAGGCTAATTGACTAAACATCATATACTTAAAAAATATTAAAATGAAAACCAAAATTTATAAAATACAAAATAATATGATTTTTCACTGTTAATTTTATCTTTCTTATTTTGAATTTTTTTTAACCTCATAAACTAGTTTGTTACTTTTTAATGCGTCATTGCCATTTCCTTTGCTTTCTATTCTTATAACTTCTTTTTTAGTTCTTCTAAAATTATAATAACTTTTTCTTTTTTGGGTAACCATAATGTGCTTTTCCTATTTTAATTTGTACCTCTCTATATTAAACCAGTGTTGTAAATAACGGTATCGCGCTTGTTGGACGGACATGGTACGGCTAAGTGATTAATCGAGAATAATTAGGAATAATCGGTCATAATTGGAAAAAATCAGCCGATTAATCGGAAAATTTCTTGATGGTTTGATCACTGCCAACGACTAATCGGAAGATTAATCGGCCTAAATGGACGTTTTTTACAACCATGTATTAAACAACTTTTCAAGTTTTCAAGTGAGATGTTTATTTAATCGATCACGTGATCTGGTAAGTTGGAGAACCAAACTATCGAAGCAAGTGAAATTGACATTACTCTTATACATATACCCTCTAAATTTTTTATATTATCAAGGGGGGCTGAGACATATAAAATAATTTTTTTAATAAATTTTTTAGGTATCTTTTAGAAAAAATAAAAATCTTGGGGTTTACTCAGCCACCTTTTGATACTACTGTCTTCCGCCCCTGTCTCCCTGCATGGTGCAGTTGTGTATAGTGCTGCACCTCTTTCCAGCCCTCTATGCATTCTTCTACTGTGGTCCCCGCTTTCCATGACGGTAAGGATTCCATTGACTGATTGTTAATCACATCCACCAAGGTTTTACAATCTGAAAAAATTACCCATCTGACAGTGGTTGGGGAAGCTATTATGTGTTTGACTGCCTGTAGTAGAGCGTGAGCCTCTGCATGGAAAGGGTCGTGAGCAGTCATGTAGGTGTATTGAGCCTCTTGCAGCCTTCCCCCTCCATCAAAGCACATAACTCCTGTCCCTGTCTTTTTCGAGGTCTCCCATGAGGCATCGACTAGAATCGTTCTCGTACCAGATGGAATCAGAATTGGTATTACCTGAGGTGGCCATGTGGTCTGACATGGCGGATGTATTGGTGGAGTCAACGCACGTGCCTGTTTAATGATTATCTATGGTGGAATTTTCTTACCAGCAAAAATCTCACTATTTCTGGCCTTCCAAATTTCCCATAGCAGGTTGCAAAATGAGATTATTTGATCTTCATCTAACACTTGTGTGATCATCAACAGTGTTTTTGAGAAGTCAAGTGGCAATTGCTCGACCCTTAGCGGAAAGGTTGAGGAATGCCAGGTTGCCTTTGCCCCAGGACAGAAAAAGAGAAGGTGCATGAGAAATTCATTCTCCATGTGGCAGCGTGAGCAAATCGGATCCACCCTTCTGATTCTTGTATGCAACATAGCTGTTGTGGGTAAGCCTCCATGTATTGCTCTCCACAGGAACGTCCTTACTCGAGGTAGCACTCCCTTCCATTCCCAAATTTTCTGGAGCATCTGCTTTGTTTCTGCATTATACACCGGCAATGGCATGTGAGATTTTAACATCTCATATCCCATCTTGGCAGTGTAGACACCTGTTTTACTCGGTAGCCAAATGAGTTTATCTTTCAATAAAGAGTGATTCGAAGGTACCTGCATAACCTGCAAAACAACTTGTGTTAATCTGTCTCCCATTATATCAGTTACCTTCCGCGGGTCCCACCCAGTTGTGTTCCTGCAGACTAGAGAAGCCACTGTGGCATCTCTCTGCTGGTGTGTTAACACCCTTGTCAGTTCCCATCCTTTGTACCAAGGTTGGTTGAGTGCCGGAATACCAGTACCATCCGCTATGCTCCACAGTATTTGATCTTTGAAATAATCCTTTAGATTTTGTACCGTTTTCCAGAGGCGACTACAACCTGTTTTGTTCTTCACTGCCCAAAAACCAACCCTTGAATAGTACTTGGCCTTCATGACCTTGACCCATAGTCGATCTTGGTCTTCTGCCAGGTGCCATACCACTTTGAGGAGCAAGGACTTGTTAAACAATTCTAAGTCACGAATCCCCAACCCCCCTTCCTCTGTGCTGCAGCAAATCTTATGCCAAGCAATCGGTACCAGGTACCGCTCCCCATCAACCTTACCCCACAGAAAATCTCTGATCAGTCTAGTAATTGTATCAATTGTCCTCCTTGGTAGTTGAGCGATGGACATGAAGTAGACTGGGAGTGAAATCAAGACGGACTTAATGAGAGCCAATCTTCCCGCGTATGACAACATATTCAATTTCCACCCTGCTAGTCTTCTATTAAATCTGCTCACCAGCAGATCATGTGTCATATCTAGCTGATTTGTGTTTTGTGCAACATAGACCCCTAAGTACTTCTCGCTTTCCCTTGCTGGTGCGGCCCTGAGCACTGATCTGATTCTCTCTCTACACTCCTCATCACACTTCACACTGAACCAGATCATTGATTTATCAGGGTTAATAGATAGGCCCGTATACTCCGCAAACTCATCCAGTACCGCTTTGAATGCTTTAGCCTCAACCTCACTTGCTAATCCCATTAACACCAAGTCATCTGCATACATGGAGTGAGTTATAACCGGAGCCGTACTAGCCAGTTTAATTCCCTTAATTGATCCATTAATCTGCGCCAGCTGCAAACTTTTCGTCAAAAATTCAGTAACCAGAATGAACAAGTACGGGGAGAGAGGACATCCCTGCCTCAATCCTCTATTTGGTTTTAGGAAACCATCTTTTTGACCATTTATCATTATCGTCACTCTTCCTGCCTCGAGGCAGTATTTGACCAGTTTAATAAGGTTATTAGGGAAATTAACCGCTCGCATTGCTGCATAGATAAACTCCCACTGAACGGTATCAAAAGCTTTATTACATCAGCTTTCAACATGAATGACTCCTTCTTATAATCGGCTGAATTAAAGGAATGAATGATCTCTCTTGCTAGTATGGTGTTATCTGTGATATTGCGTCCTTTGAGGAAAGCAGTTTGCTCGGTTGAGATCAGTTTTCGCATATGGGGTTGCAATCTCTGGGCTACAATCTTCATCAACAATCTGTAGGTTATATTCCCAACAGTGATGGGTCTATAATCCTTTGGTTTTTCTGCATCTTCAGTTTTAGGAATTAGGGTGATGTAACTGGGCAACCACTTGTCCGGGACCTTTGCTTCTCTGAAAGCCCGGCCTATTGTCACTGTTAAATCCCCTTTAAAGATTTTCCAGTGGGTTTGTAACAATCGTGCACTAATCCCGTCTGGGCCGGGTGATTTGTCCGGGCCCATATTGTCCAGTACCATTTTTATTTCTCTTTCTAAAGGGGCTGTAACGAGAGATTGATGAGCTGAGTCAGGAATTTGTGGGAAAGCTAAAGATTGGAACTTATAAAAGTAGGCTTTTGGGTCAAGGGTCTTTGGATCTTGCACAGGACAGTAAATGTTCTTAAAATAAGAAACAAAGGCTTGCCTTATCTGTGCTTGACCCGTTATTACCGTTTCTTCATCAATTCGGACATGCCTGATTGTGTTAATCTGTCTTCTGTGTGAAGCTGCTGCTTGAAAGAAAGCAGTATTTCTATCTCCCTCTGCATGCCAGAGGATCTTTGCTCGTTGACGCCAGTAAAGAGCTAGATCCTCCTCTGCTTTGTGGAATTTTTGTAACAGGTTATCCTCTAGCGTGGGGTTCTGTTGGGATGGATGAAGTGACTGGTGAGTTAATATGGCTTGCTGGAGGGTTCTCATTTGGTTTTGAGGACTTGGAGTATTTTTTGCCCAAGCCTGTATGCCCCTTTTCATTTGAGTTATTTTTTTGTCCCAAGTAATATTTGTATCTCAACTCCAAGTTGTTTTACAAACTGTCTCAAACTCATTAGAGGTAAACCACCATCTTTCAGTTCGGAACTAGGCTTTAGGTATAGGTTGGCTTTGTGTTCTTAACAGGATTGGGGCGTGATCACTGTGTATGCGAGGGAGGTGGTTAACGTATGCATGGCTGAAGGTTTGTGACCAAGTCTGAGTTACCAGAACTCTGTCTAATCTAGCAAAGATGGGTGTGGAGGTGTGCTGATTGTTGGTCCATGTAAAGGCAGGTCCTTTGAACCCTAGGTCCACAAGGCCTGTGTCAAAAAGAAAGCGTCTAAATTGTGTTGTGTTGCTGTTCAATCTAGAGCTTCCACCGTACTTTTCCTGCAAGCTTAGAACTGAATTAAAATCACCCATTAAACAACATCTGTTTTCCGTACGAACAATCTGTTTTATTTCTTGCCACAGTGCACTGTTATGCGAATGGTGTGGGTCCCCGTAGACGCATATGAGCGTCCATGGAGGTTGGTCACTTGGTATGATTCTTGCTTGAATAAAAAAATTATTTTTTTGGATTATTTGAAGGTTGGTATCATTGCCCCAGAGGAGCCATAGTCCACCCGAGCGCCCCACCGAGGGCACACAGGTAGAGTTGTCAAGAGGAAGGTTTTGGAGGTAAGAAGAAGATTTGTTGTAGGATCTTTTGGTTTCAATTATGAAGGCTATCTCTGCCTTCGTGGACCGGAGGAGATTTATAAGGAATTCTTGTTTCCGAGGCCCTCCGGCACCACGGATATTCCAGGTCAAAAGATTCATAATTGATCCGGAGGCGGCACCTGGGTCGCCTCCATGACACGCTTCTTCCTTGCATGGGAAGTCTCTCGTGCCTCAATGGAATTCACAAACTGTCTTACTTTTGGGTTGGCTGATGAAGTAGTGGCTTGGTGGTTTTGTTGTGATTTTGGGCTTTGGTCCCGCTCATTTACTGCTACAGCCCATACCTGCTGATTTGCATAGTTTAGGTCCAGGCCCATAGGGTGAGATGGCTGGTAAGGTGAGTTGTCCGTTGGTTGATGTGGGATGTGGGTTGTGGTATGCTGGGGATCAGGTTGGGTAGGGTGTTGTTGCTGCTCGGGCTGTGAAATGGTGTTGTTGGTGCTATTTTGTGATTGGTTAGGCTGATACGTGATGGTATCCTGGTTTGGGACTAGTGTGGAGTCATTAATCCATTTGCTCACTCGCAAGTCTGTAATGGCCCTCATATCAGCTCTGTTGCTGTAGCGTGGATCAGTACAGAGACTCTCCATTCGAATTTTATCTGGGCAATCCATGTGGTCATGCCCTATCCTAGAACAGTATAGACAAATTTTGGACAGTCTTTCATATACTAAGAAAACCGGAAAGTCACCTATTATTGGGTGGGTCGCACCTGTCGTGTCATTGAGGGGTTTATCAATAGGTAAGTGAAGTTTTACTTTGTAGTGCTTGTTTCCTCCCACAAAAGTTTCACTTACCTATGATAGTGTCGGGGCGACATTCTGTGCTATTATTTGTATACCCTCCTTGGACACAATCCGATGCGGTATGCGATGCATCTGCGTCCACATTTCTATGTGAGTAACCTTGGGGTTGATGAGATCTGACTGTTCTCTTACCCTTCGGAGCGCCACTACCTCCCCCCGGTAGTTCCACACCCCCTTGTATAGTACCCGAAGCATGTCCGGTTCTGTTGCAAACTCAACCAAACACACATTGTGTTCCATCATGGAGAAGGTCGGGGGATCACGTACCGCCCAAGCACGTTTCATGGTGGTCGCAAACTGGTCTCCCATTATGTGTTTGGTGGTGATGATACGTGCTAGTAAGCTGAGGTCCAGATTTGCATTTGTGGAGGTATGATGTGGTAACCTCACCAAGGGAGCTTTGCATATGCTTGAATCGGAGCTTAAGGCCGCGAATTGGGCTATGAAAGCTTCATCAGTGGAGTTCATGGTTGCTGATGGGGTGGATGTGTGTGCTGTGATTATAGATTTGAGTTTGTGTGGTATAAGGCCTGGGGCAGTGCTTGTGGGGGTATATGACTTGGTTGGTGTAGTGAGCTGTTGGTTGAGGTGAATGGGCTTTAAATGTTTTGGGTCATTTAGTTCTGGCAAGTAACTTCTTTTGGGCCTTTTGAGGCGTGTTAGGGCAAATTCCTTTTTGGGGTGAGTTGGCTTTTGATGAGTTGCCCCAGGATGGAAATATTTAATGTGCTCAGTAGCTTGGAAAACCGCATACCTGTCAGTTTGCACATAACCACTGATCACATGTGAGCCAACATAAAGGGTCCTGAATTTCAACTCCTCACATGTGACTATAAAATCAGATACAACTCATACCCTAGTTCTACTCCAACTTATTCTTAAGTCCTTTTTTTTTTTTTTTTTAATTTTGAGATACTTGAAAGTAGCAATGAAGGGTTCCTATTCTTAAGTCTTAACATATTTTTTGACAACATGATCCAATTGTGTTTCCTGCACTTTATTGCAAACAGAATTTCTTATGAAATAGTTAGAAAGATTAATTATTATTTAACTTGTATTTGGTTAGTTTCATCCAAGGACTTGAAATAGTATGTTGATAGGTAAAATTTATACCGAGTAAAAAGACGTAAACAATAATTCTAAAGCGGATAAGCTGTTCTTTATTCTTGTACTACTAACTGGTTAATGGGTCGTAATACAATATTTCTAGCAGCGCTCTTCTATCGCAATTACAATCACTACACTCGTGCTTCATTTGGTCAAATGTTATAGGTCTTTGTGTTATTGAATTTGAGAATATTGCGGGACAATTGACTATGAAACTAATTGTTTTATTTATTTTTAAAAATTGAATGTGTACGCTAAATTACATAATTTCTATAATTAGTAAATCAATATCAATTATGTAATTATACCATTGAAACTTTTTACTTTTATTGAAGCAAAACTTTACAAAAACTTATAATTAGGAGAAAACAAAGTGTGAAAAAAAATAAATAGATTGACTGTTACAGTGTCACAATGATATAAATTATGAAAATATATTTATTATCTTTTTCTACCGTAAAGTGTTATAATTTAATCATACTTTAGCATTAGGGGTGTCAATGGGTACGGTACGGGTCGGGTGGAGGTATTTTCATACACATACCCATTAAAATTGATCTTATTCATATCCTATCCATATCTATTAAAAACTGACCTAATCCTATCCTACTCTTATCCGTTAATATTATCGGATAATGAAACAGTAGTGGGTGAATAACAAAAAATATTAATATAATAATTAGTTTTTTTTTTATATATGACAAATTAAACATAAAAAATTTATTCATTTCACATATATGTAATTGCATTACTAATAAAAAAATAAAAAATAAATATGGCATCAATTCCAACTAAATTGTGTTTTTATAATAGAGAATGTAAATTAAAAAAAAAAAGTGTATATAAGTATTATATCAAAAAATAAAGATATAATTTAGAGGCATTGGAATGGAAGAGTAAATTTAGGTGTGTTGGAAATTTAGTTGTATCTAGTTATCTTAGATACAACTCCTCACAATTGGATCATGTTATTGTCTAGTTATAGATGTTTATGACTGACAGTTACAAAGGTCGCAAGGAGTGAGAACCAGAGAATTTGGCAGAGACGCTTTGACCAAAATCTGATTGGTAATTTGTTTCGTGTGATTTGAGGTACATGGGGGTAAATATTTAAACAAAGTATTTTTTGCTTCATGCAGCGCTTTGACCATATATAATGATGTTCTGATTTTATAGTCTGTGCCTCTGTGGACGGCATGAAGTCAAAACTGCTCTGTTAAAATCTTTATGGGGTTTCCAACGGATAGATTTCAATCCGATATCCAGTTTAAACAATTCGATTCGCGCTGAGATTTATTGCAAAATAAATATACAGTAATCTCAATCTTTCATTGCATCTAAAATATAAACACAAGTCAGACATCGTAGATCATAAATCGAAGTGTCGAACATATTTCAGTCCGATGCCTAGCAATTAACCTTCCTTCCATGATATGATTTGATACTGACCATTGGATTGGATACACGATATGTTTTGTAAAGATTGATATTATATTGAAAAAATTACTTTTTTTTTTCAGAAAAAGAAAATGACAGCCACTGCCAAGCCGGGATGCAAATGGATATGACAGTGGTAAAATCATATCCGGATCTGTTTTTATTTTTCGAATACGGATAGGATATTAAACATATATGGATACAAATTGGATATTAGATAGATACGAATATCATTTGGATAATAAACAAATACAAATATAGATATGATAGGGTGAAAATCAATACTAATAATATTTATAACCCTAATGTTTACTCTACTGTCGATTCACAAGCGTATGAATCTATCGTATAGTATAGATTGGGGTGTTGATCCGCAGAGATGGTGTATTAAGAGATATAAGATGTAAACTAAGGTCTAGGTTATGGGTTCCTTTGGATTGGTTGATTGTGTTTTGGTTAATTGGTTGTTGGTTGCTCGGTTGTATTGTCGAATTACAACATAAGAGTAGTAGTAGGTTGAGTGTTTAAAATATGTGCTTTTAGGAAATCAGATATTCTATCATTCAAACTTATTTAATCTAAGTTTTGGTTGCCATAACAATAGCGGACGATATGTCACCAACCGCATGCTACTGCTAATACCTGTCAGTTGCAAAGTTACTCAGTAGCATGCGGCTCTGTCACCATCTGCACACGTTCTGGATAAACCATACAAAGTCTAGTTTCAACTCCAGTCATAATTGCACACGGTTTGGCCTGAACCGTACATGCCCTGCACTGGCACCAATGCGATCTGAGAGCTACTAATCCTATTCTAGTGTTGATCTCCGGTCAGTCTCACAATACCCTAACTGAGTAAGTACTTGTCGGCTACTTAGCACAATTGCATGTAGATTAATGATAAGTCATAATTACTAATATTACAAAATGATCAAGTTCACTTGGTCGGTCCTTCCTCTAGCCTTCGGTAATAGCAACAATTAAGATTACCCCACTATTAGTAATGGAATGCGATATTCGTTTGCTAAACCACGTCCTAATAGATCCCTTATGTAGTTCGAATACAAGCGGTCAACCGGTCATCTATTCTACTTGTATCTAAGATAACTTATATTCTTAGAAGGGTATGAGTGGATTATGTACTCCATACATATGAGGTTACTTTAAGCACACAATAAACAATAACATAAGGCATAAAATCTCAGCAAGAATTTAGATCATAGTGCAAAGATAATATAAATGAATAACTAGATTAAACTCATAAGAATTCAAGATTACATATCTTC
The DNA here is from genome assembly GCA_033356055.1 of Carex pumila. Classification (NCBI taxonomy): domain Eukaryota; kingdom Viridiplantae; phylum Streptophyta; class Magnoliopsida; order Poales; family Cyperaceae; genus Carex; species Carex pumila. Next base: position 157,176 of record JARJHM010000468.1, on the reverse strand, counting down.
ACCTTAGAATAGGGTTGCTTAGCTGCTCATGACAGGTTCAACAATAAAAGAAACAAAGTATATAAAGAAAGAGAGCAATAAAGAGAGATGGAGGGAGAACACATATGCTACCCCTTATCGCATGCACGTAGACTTTATGCCTTGCTCCTTTCTCATATTCTAGTAAAGACCTTACTATTTCTTATTGATTTCTCCTTTGCATAGCCTTCACTAAAGTGAAACCCTAGTTCTAAGTGCTCTCATATGTGTATTTTCTTCTATGGTTCGAGAGAGATCTTTCCTAGACATCCATTTGGTTAAATAGGCCTTGATTGAGAAGTTAGATCTATAACTGCTGTTCTGGCAGTTTCTGCGTGTGGATGCCTCTATTTCATGTGGTTTGGCTGCGATCGGCATGGGCGGTTATAACAGTCTGTGATAGCTCTTCTGGGTAGCATGCGGATGAAGGCATCCGTGCGCTGAGGCTGAGATGTCAGAATTGTGTATTTTATAGCTGTTTTTGCTCCAATATAATTGAAAATATGCAATTATCTAAAATCAAGTAAAATAACAAAAAGAAATATGATTCTCTATAAAATAAGCAATTGTAACTCGATAAATGGCAATAATATAGGCTAAGTGATAGAGAAAATAGCAACTTATTTGAGCCCTATCACACCCCCAAGCTTAAACCTTTGTTCGTCATGAACAAACAATCTGAGAATTTTGTTTGTCCCCAAACAAAATGCAAAGATTACGAATGTGAAAGATGCTAGAGTAGTAATCTAGAAGTCAATCATATTTGTTTATGAATTGGATAATTAATATATCATTTTGTTCCATGAGTGTTATTGCATTTATGAATCATTCCGAGTTCATGACTAGAATTGTGAGACTTCATAATATAGATGATAAACACTTCAAATTGTCACTAACCAAGGTAATTAGTAGAAACACTAATTAGCCGCGAGAAGGTTAGTATGTGAATTAAATGATGGTTAAGTTTCACAAACCATAGACAAGGAGTTGTCAAATCACATAGGTATTTGACTGACCGTAAATGAAATGTTATATGGTATTGTGTTTGTGTCATTAATGATTTCATTTCAGTGTTAAGTTCTAAAGTATGAGGTGTGGTATTTCCTACATGAGAAGTGTGTATTCGTAAGTGTTATTTAGCGCTATCCGTAAAAAGGAGCTATACCGGTGATATTTCAATACACATGACATCTGCGGAGGAAGACGTTCACCAAGAGTACTATCATCCCTCATATTACTATACAAGTAATAGTAATACTGGGTCCCTTGATAGAGTAGGATTATCCGTATACGGTATAATGGAGATTAATCATATATGATAATTTACTCCAGATCAAGAAAAGATTAAGTTTGCACGGATGACACATACCTACCTTAAACCTAATATGTTACTATGAGATGAAAAAATTAACACGAGTAAATAGTTTACTTAAGGATCGTGATATTGTACTAGACAACATCTGTGTAATTGTGGGTCATAATGTACTACCAGGTGCCACTTATGATCTATAGAAGTTAAAATAGTTTTTAACTCTATTGCCAACATAACATGGGTCCTATCAGGTCACACCGCATAGGAAGTAATCAGAGAATCTTATGATTTATTATAAATAGTTATAATTAATCAATAAGATGGTTTTATAATTAGTTATAAATGTTATAATTAATTATAAATGTTATAGAGATGATAAGCTTAAACAGATTAAAATTACAAGCGTGTATGACACGTTGTGTAAAAGTTATCACAACTGCAATCGCAAAGGCATATAATTGTTCAGAACAATTATATATATGGATTAGTATATTTGAGCCTTACTTATATTTAGAATATAATTAAGAAAGCCCAAAGATCAAAACCCAAAAGGCCAAAGATCAAAGCCCAAAAGCCCAGGTCTAATACTATTCAGTCTGGACCTTGTACTATTCATTATGGACCTTTTTGGGTCGAGGGGCATTTTCGTAATTTACCCAAGCTGACCTACTGTTCATCTACTGTTCATGCAACCACATGATGGCTATAAATAAGGGTGGAGGGGGTGTTGGAGAAGGCATACCATTTCTTTTGCAAGATTGGAAAGTCTAACGAAGTCATGTTTCTTTCTTTCTCAGTTTTTACTCTCAAAGTGTTTGAGTTAGGAAAGAAATATATACGTATTGACGTATATATTTTTGAGAGTTGTGAGTTGTAATCTCGCGAGGTTCGCGATAACTCTGCTTTTGCACGTGGTTGTGAACTAGAGTATCTGCAAATCGTGAGACAACTGTTTTTGTGAGTGCGATGGATAGAGTAGTTCCTGGCAGAAGAAAATATCTGCTCTCTGGTTATTCTTGGTGGATAACTGATAGAGGCATCAAACTTCTGGTGCTACAAGTCCAGCATCAGTAACAACTCTGAGGCAAGGCTAACGGCAATTCCAATTCAAATTTGGAACCAAGGCATAATGTTATATTAATTTATTTAATTGTTAAATAAATTCATTTTTAGAAATCAATAAAGGAGATATATCCTCGGCTAAAGTTAGACGTAAAATTTTTTGTTTTACGGTCTTTTTTCGCACTTAAGCCAGTACAAGGGTAGTAGCAAAACCCTATATGGAGCACTCTAGTGGTGACTCTATATGGCAATATAATAGGGCATTTACAATCCTAATACAACACTCCAATTGAAGGTATTTGGAGCACTCTAATAGTGTCTCTATATGGATAGATAATAGGGCATTTACAATCCAAATATACATGAATAAACAGGATCAAACCTGATTCCATGATATTTCCATAAGATTCCTATTCTTAAGCAAAGCCTCGAGCAAGAGGGCTTAGCTGATCATGATTTCTTTTTTATCTTTTTTTTTTCCTTCGAGAATGTGCAATAGTTCTACTTGACTCTACCATTTTAAGAGTCTCCTCCTTTTTGCGTATGGAATTGCAATGCTTTTTTTAAAGAAGCATCTATTATAACACTCCAATTGAAGGTGTTTGGAGCACTCTAGTAGTGTCTATATTTGGCAATATAATAGGACATTTACAACCCTAACACAAGACTCCAATTGAAGGTGTTTAGAGCACTTTTGTAATGTCTCTATATGGAAAGATAAAATGACATTTACAACCCTAATACAATATTCCAATTAAAGATGTTTGGAGCACTCTAGTAGTGTCTCTATATGGCAAGATAATAGGGCATTTACAACCCTAATACAACACTCCAATTGTTGGTGTTTAGAGCGCTCTAGTAGTGTCTCTAAATGGCAAGATAATAGTCCATTTACAACCCTAATATAACACTCCTATTGAAGGAATTTGGAGCACTCAAGTAGTATCTCCAGATGGAAAGATAATAGGGCATTTAAATCCCTAATAGAACACTCCAATTGGATAGTGTTTAGTACTCTAGTAGCGTACTTATATGAAAAGATAATTGGGCATTTACAACTCTAATACAACACTCCAATTGAAGGTGTGTGGTGCACTCTAGTAGTGTCTACAGATGACAAGATAATAGGGCATTTACAACCCTAATACAACACTCTAATTCGAGGTGTCTGAAGCACTCTAGTAGTGTCTCAATCTGGCAAGATAATATTTGGAGCACTTTTCTAATGTCTCTATATGGCAAGATAATAACACATTAAAAACCCTAGTATAACACTCCAATTGAAGGTGTTTGGACCACTGTAGTAGTGTCTCTATATGGCAAGATAACAGGGTATTTACAACTCTAATACAACACTCCAATTGAAGGTATTTGGAGCACTCTAGTGTCTACAGATAGCAAGATAATAGGGAATTCACAACCCTAATACAAAACTCCAATTGAAGATGTTTGGAGCACTCCAGAAGTCTCCAGATTGGAAGATATTAGGGCATTTACAATGCAAATACAACACTCCAATTAAAGGTGTTTGGAGCACTCTAGTAGTGTCTCTATATGGCAAGATAATAATGCATTTATAACCCAAATACAACACTCCAATTGAAGGTGTTTGGACCACTCTAGTAGCGTCTCTATATGACAAGATAATATGCATTTAAAACCCTAATACAACACTCCAATTGAAGGCGTTTGGAGCACCATAGTAGCATCTCAAGATGGTAAGATAATAGTGCATTTATAATTCAAATACAACACTCTAATTGAAGTTGTTTGGAGCACCCTAGTAGTATCCCTATAAGGCAAGATAATAATGCATTTACAACCCTAATACAACACTCCAATTGAAGGTGATTTACAGCACTCTAGTAATATCCCCAGATGGTAAGATAATAGGATATTTTCAACCCAAAAACAACACATCGATTATGTTTGGAGTACGTTAGTAGCGTCTATATATGAAAAGATAATAGGGCATTTACAACCGTAATACAACACTCCAATTAAAGGTGTTTGGAGCACTCTTGTAGTGACCCCAGATGGCAAGATAATAGGGCATTTACAACCCTAATAGAATACCCTAATTGAAGGTGTTTGGATCACTCTAGTAGTGTCTATATGGCAAGATAATAGGGCATTTGCCGCCCTAATGTAACACACCAATTGAAGGTGTTTGGAGCACTCTAGTAGTGTCTTTATATGGCAAGATAATAGGCATTTACAACTCTAATAAAACACTCCAATTGGAGGTGTTTGGAGCACTCAAGTAGTGTCGCTATATGGCAAGAAAATAGGGCACTTAGAACCCTAATACAACACTCTAATTTAAGGTGTTTGGAACACTATAGTAGTGTCTTTATATGGCAAGATAATGGGGCATTCAAAACCCTAATAAGTCCCATTGATGGTTTTTGGAGCACTCTTATAGTGTCTCTTTATGGCTAGATAATAGGGCATTTACATTCCAAATATAATACTCCAATTCGAATGTGTCAGCACTCCAGTTGTGTCTTTATATAGCAAGATAATATGACATTTACAATCCTAATACAACACTCTAATTGAAGATGTTTGGAGCACTCTAGTTGTGTCTCTATACGATAAGATAATAGGGCATTAACAACACTAATAAAACACTCCAACTGAAGGTGTTTGAAGCACTCTAGTAGTGTCTATATGGCAAGATAATATGGTATTTATAACCCTAATACAACACTCCAATTGAAGGTCTTTGGTGTACACCAGTAGTGTTATATGGCAAGATAATAGGGTATCTACAACCCTAATACAACACACCAATTGAAGGTGTTTAGAGCACTCTAGTAGTGCCTCTAAATGGAAAGATAATAGAGCATCTACAACCTTTATACAACACTCCAATTGAAGGTGTTTGGAGTACTTTTGTAATGTCTCAATATGGCAAGATAATAAGGCGTTTGTAACCCTAATACAACACTCCAATTGATGGTGTTTGGAGCACTCTAGTAGTGTCTTTCTATGACTAGATAATAGGGCATTTACATTCCAAATATAACACTCCAATTTGAAGGTCTTTGGGGCATTCTAGTAGTGTCTCAATATGGCAAGATAATAAGGTCTTTACAACCCTAATACAACACTCCAATTGAAGGTGCTTGGAGCACTCTAGTAGTGTTTCTATATGGCAAGATAATAGGGCATATGCAACTCTAATACATCACTCCAATTGATGGTGTTTGGAGTACTTTTGTAATGTCTCTATATGGCAAGATAATAGCGCCTTTACAACTCTAATACAACAGTCCAATTGAAGGTGTTCAGAGCACTCAAGTAGTGTCTACATGTCAAGATAATAGGGCATTTACAACTCTAATACATCACTCCAATTGATGGTGTTTGGAGGACTTTTGTAATATCCCTATATGGCAAGATAATAACATTTATAATCCTAATACAACAATTCAATTGAACGTATTAAGAGCCTTCTATTAATGTCTCTATACGGCAATATAGGGCATTTACTATTAAAATATCACACTCCAATTGAATGTGTTTGGAGCATTCTAGTAGTGTCTCAATATGGCAAGATAATAGGGCCTTTACAACCCTAATACAACACTCCAATTGAAGGTATTTGGATCATTCTAGTAATGTCTCTATATGGCAAGATAATAGTGCATTTACAACCCTAACACAACACTCCATTTGAACGTGTTTGGAGCACTCTAATAGTGTCTCAATATGGCAAGATAATAGGGCATTTAGCACCCAAATACAACACACAAATTGAAGGTGTTTGGAGCACTCTAGTAGTGTGTCTGATTGGCAAGATAATAGGGCATCTACAACCTTAATACAACACTCCAATTGAAGGTGTCTGGAGCACTTCTGTAATGACTCTATATGGCAAGATAATAAGGTATTTACAACCTTAAGAGCATCTCCATCAGCTTTCAAATAGAATTACAAATTGCGTTGGCATCCGATGTGGCAATTTCATTTCCAATTTCACTGCTGTGGAGTTCACTACAAATTTGCAAGCTTTCAAATACGCTTTCAAATTGAGCGAGTTGCTCCATCTGTCCAATTTCTGTTCAAACTCTCTTCCCGTTGCTGCTGATCAGCCACATCAAAAAAATCTCCCCTCTTTCGTTCCCAGTTTACGGTCCTACCCTCCCAATTCCCCCTCACTCCCCTATTTACCTCCCGCCGCTCTTGCTCTCCCAATTCCCCCTCCTTCCTGCTTAAGAGCTCCGCTCCGCTCTTGTCATGACGCATCATTTACTTGGGTCAGAAATTTGTTTAGTATTTCATAAAGGAGTTGTTCAGATCAAAATTTACGCGTGTTTCTGTTTTCTTGGTGTTATAGATTTTGAATTTAGTTATTACTGTTGGTTTTGGAGGTGTTCAGTTCTGGTGAAAGGAAGGAAAGGAAGGAAATTGATTTATATTTGATTTGATTTGTTTATTTCGCTACCGGTACTGTAGGATCAGTATGAGATGTAAAAGGAGAAGATGAATGGGTCTGCTAATTTTTGTTTAGAGACCAAATTGTTGTAATTTCTTAGTAATTAAGGTTTTGGATGTAATTTTTTGTTCTCACTGTCACAAGAAATGACTGATGTTGTAGTAATGAGTTATATCAAACTTTTTATTTCAGATTTTCCAATATTATTTAATTAATCTCCTCATGTTTCTATTGTTGGTTCTGAAGTTTGGTTGCCTTGGGTACGAAATTTTGGGGTGGATACATCATACGTGTTCATTGATTTTAAGGGTAATTTGCACTATGGACCTCTCCACTGGAGAATGTATGGAGAGAGAGGGGATAGGAGAGAGAGAGAGAGAGAGAGAGAGAGGGGTCTTGTGCTGGTCATCTCGTGGAGAGAGAACAGGGAGAGTTATTTTTTGAAGTGGTGATGTAGACAAAGGAGAAGAAAAATGAACGGAAGAAGGGAACAGAAGCGCATGGAGAAGAAAGGAAGAGGTCAACTGAAAAAAAAATGATGATGTGGCAGTCAAAATGAAATTAAATCTAATTTCATGGATGTAGAGTCGTTGCAATTAAAATCAATTGAAATTGCAATTATACAGTTTGCAATTCCAAAGGCTTGCACCGATGGAGATGCTCTAATAAAACACTCCAATTGAACTTCTTTAGAGCATTCTAATAATGTCTCTATATGGCAATATAATAGGGCTTTTACATTCAAATATTACACTCCAATTGATGGTGTTTGGAGCACTCTAGCAGTGTCTCTATATGGCTAGATAATAGGGCATTTACATTCCAAATATAACACTCCAATTTGATGGTCTTTGGGGCATTCTAGTAGTGTCTCTATATGGCAAGATAATAAGGCATTTGTAACCCTAATACAACACTCAAATTAATGGTGTTTAGAGCACTCTAGCAGTGTCTCTCTATGGCTAGATAATAGGGCATCTACATTCCAAATATAACACTCCAATTTGATGGTCTTTGGGGCATTCTAGTAGTGTCTCTATATGGCAAGATAATTGGGCATTTAGAACCGTAATACAACACTCCAATTGAAGGTGTATGGAGCACTCTAGTAGTGTCTCTATATAGCCAGATAATAGGGCGTTTACAACACTAATACGTCACTTCAATTGAAATTGTTTGGAGAATTCTAGTAGTGTCTTTATCTGGCAAGAAAATATGCATTACAACCATAATAAAACACTCCAATTGAAGGTGTTTGGAGCTCTCTAGTAGTGTCTCTATATGGCGAGATAATTGGGTATTTAGAACCCTCATACGACACTGCAGTTGAAGGTCTTTGGTGTACAATAGTAGGATTTTTTTTTATTTAGAATTAATGAAAAATTTGTCACTGAAACAAGCCTTGGATGCGCTGGTTTTACGTAACTAGCCTCCACCGATCCCTAGGATCGGTGGAGCAAAAAAAATCAAAACCACACCGGTCCTAGGGACCGGTGTAGCTCAATTTTCGTCCGCCACAGCACTCGGCCACAGAAGATCCCATAAATCTCTACACCGATCCTACGGATCGGTGGAGCTTTGTTCTCAAATTCACACCCGCGACCTCGCCCATTTCTCCTTCTTTCTCCCCCGTCCGAGCCTTCTTCTGCAACGGTGAGTTCTTCTTTCTTTTTTTTTCTTTTTTTTTTATTCTTTCAATATACTCAACCATTTTTCCATCCAATTGTTTCAAAATGTTCAGATTATCGAAGAGAATTAGAAACTCTTCAGATCTACGATTTTGATAAGGTAAAAATTCTTCTTTTTTTAATTTTTTTATTTTAGCCGAATTAAAATAAATAACTAATTTAATTTAGTTTGTTTAGTATTTTTAGATTGTTTTTGTGAAATGTAGTGTGAAATTAGTATTTGGTGTAATTTAGTGTTAATTTGGAGTATATTTAGTGTTAATTTTAATTTAGTGTAATTTAGTGCTAATGTAGTATTAATTTAGCATTTATTTGATTTTAATTTAGTGTAATGTAGTGCTAATGTAGTGTTAATTTATAGTTCATTTGATGTTAATTTAGTGTAATTTAGTATTTATGTAGAATAAATTTGTGTAATTAAGTATTTATGTAGTATAATGTAACTTTTTAGTAATATGTATTATAATTTGTATAAAATTAGATAAATGTGTGATGACTCTCATGATGTTTAAAATTAGATAAAATTATAAATGTGTAAAATTAGTAATATTCATGAAGTTTAAAATTAGATAAAATTATAATGTATAAAATTAGTAATATTCATGATGTTTAAAATTAAAATCAAAATTAGATGATATGTTGTTTACATAAATTTTGATTATTGTAGCCATATGCTTGAAAAAAATGTTTGTTTATATAATTATGTGTGATGACTCTCATTAGTTGCAAAAATATTGTTTATCAAATTTTCTAACAGAGTCAATGGATAATGTGAATTATCCGGAGCTGTTGAAATTAGCACCACAGAACCACAGAGCATGGAAAGTTCGTGATATGGTAATTTTGATTATATCTATTAATTATTTGTTGCAAATAAATATTATATGAAATATTTGAAGGGTTTATAATGTTTTATTTCTTTTTGGCAGCCTTCCTCTTCATTGAACCAGATAAATTCACATAAGACTCGTATTATTTACAACAATCGGATGGAAGATGCTCTAAAGAAATTAGGGTTGTATCAAATTGCTCGCCTTAATGATTGCAAGATTGATCCGCATTTGATTAGTGCTCTGGTTGAGAGGTGGAGGCCGGAGACCAATACATTTCATCTACCTGTCGGTGAGATGACAGTGACGTTGGAAGACGTTGCATGTCTATGGGGCTTACCGATTAAGGGTAATTAACTAATTTAAGTTGTTTATCGATTAGTTTAAAACACTATTTTTTTTAAGGTGAATTGTTGATTGTATAATTCTTTTAATTTGCAGGTGACCCGATTACTGGCACCAGCGATACTGATTGGAACCCATACTTAGAGTATGATCTAGGGGCTGATCCGGCTCTGTTTTACAATGACCTCATTGAGACAATGCCATATAAATATAGGATTTATAATCCTAACACATCGAATGAACGATTGTCCGTCTCTGCTTATTCGATTAGACTGAAATGGGTGCGGGCCAAATTTAGTCAACCCTTACAAGAGTGGGACAGTAATGAGAGAGCTGCACAGTACACCCGAGGTTTTTGTATGGATTTATTCGGGTCAGTTATGTTTCCGGATTCTAGTACGGATGGAGTCCCTGCAATGTACTTGCAATTCATTAATGATCTAGAGACTCCACAAGAATACAATTGGGGAGGTGCCGTACTCGCACATCTCTATCGAGAGTTGTCGCGTGCTTGCCTCGCAGGAGTAGACACGATAGCGGGTCCGATGTTGTTGTTACAAATTTGGTCATGGACTCGATTTACTATTGGTCGGCCTAATCCCAGGGAAGCGCCACCTCCCTTCGGTGGTGAAGATGAGGATACGAGAAATGCTTTCGGTGTGAAGTGGACCACTCGACATTTGTGGAAACACAACCCTCACTTAGGTATAAAGATTTATAATTCGAGATGAATTCGATAGATTTATAATTGTTTTTTAAAATTTATATTTTTTTTGACAGGTGGTACAGCCACATATAGAGATAGCTTCGACAGACTAGCTGATGAGACAGTTAACTGGCGACCATATGTTGATTACTATGATCAGTTACCTAGACATGTTCGAGGACAAAAGAGGTATTGGATGAGCTGCGGTTACGTGATCCATTTCTGGATGGTAGAGTATCAGCATGCGGATAGGGTCATGCGCCAGTTTGGTAGGTACCAAGAGATCCCGCCTCCTCCTCCTCTCCCATTTGATGAGATCAGTTATTTAAGAGAAGCGTGGCATCACGATGGCAACGCAACAATGGATGGTTGTTGGAAGATTACTCATAGTGAGTTCATCGAGAAGCCTGCAATACTAATTAGAGAGCGGAGACCATATGACATGGGGAGGCATCATATGTACATGCATTGGTTCAACGCGCGTGGTATGAGATCAGTGTATCTATCAGATAACAATCCGGAAGCTCTACGACGTCAGCCTCCCCCACGGACAGGAGATGTTGCAACAATGGAGTACGTTCCTCATGGTCATAGGCATTCTCGTGTGGTTCGTACATTATTTATTTTTTCAATCAAATTAGATTTTTCAATAATAATGTGCAATATGTGACAGTTCGAAATGTGTTATGCAGATTTCTCGAGTGATGCAATTCACTATGCAGGCAATAGATTTGGTGAAGATCCCGGGACAAATGGCATATGGCAAGCTAATGCTCGAGAATGCCCGTGCCATTATGGAGGATATTGATCAGATTCACATCTTCCGAGGCATACTCGAAAGTGCTGGGATCCCTACGGACTTGGACATGATCAATTTGAATGATGATATCCCTGATCAGCATTACCATCGCCCTTCAGCTCCAGAGCCTCCCTCGACGTGGGACAACTTCATGAGCGGCACACAGCATGGACAGATTTCTCAGTTCATGATCGATGAACTAGCGGGAGGCTTTAGTATGATGGGACCATCCACTTCAGGTTATGCTCCATCCACTTCAAATTATGCTCCTTCCACTGCAGATCCTGGAAATCTTACAGCAGATTATGTTCCATCCTACTGGGATCCACCTGTTGGAGACCGTACAAGGCAGCCTACTCACCCGTACACTCCCGGGACTGGTGCCCTTGGACCACCGCGTGTGCGCCGACGAAGGAATTAACATGTTTCGACTGAGTAAGTGTCTCTATTAATTTTTTGATTGGATCCATCATTTATTGCATAATGCATGATACATTTAAAATTTTTTTGCAGAGGTACCTGAAGAGTAATTAGATTGGATCCATTAATGTAAGGTTAATGTTAGATTGGCTTTAAATTTATGTTTAATGGACTATTGTAACTTTAAGTATCCTTTAAATTATGCTTATTTGACTGTTTGTAGCATGACTAAATGTGTTGTTTAACAAAACTGAACCGTGTTTAAAGTAGCAGATTCTCCTGTACAAAAATGCATATTTCACATAGCTCGGGACCGTGTTTTACAAAACTGTTTTACATGCATATAAATCATGACTTAAGAGAAATTTTCATATAAAGAACACAAAATTTGGTGTAGCCAATTGACGGGAATTAATCTTTAAAGTTCAGGTGTGCAGAAAAAGCTGCTGCCTCAATACCAGCAGATTCTCCTGTACAAAAATGCATATTTCACATAGCTCTGGACCGTGTTTTACAAAACTGTTTTACATGCATATAGATCATGACTTAAGAGAAATTTTCATATAAAGAACACAAAATTTGGTGTAGCCAATTGGCGGGAATTACATGCATATAGATCATGACTTAAGAGAAATTTTCATATAAAGAACACAAAATTTGGTGTAGCCAATTGGCGGGAATTAATCTTTAAAGTTCAGGTGTGCAGAAAAAGCTGCTGCCTCAATACCAGCAGATTCTCCTGTACAAAAATGCATATTTCACATAGCTCTGGACCGTGTTTTACAAAACTGTTTTACATGCATATAGATCATGACTTAAGAGAAATTTTCATATAAAGAACACAAAATTTGGTGTAGCCAATTGACGGGAATTAATCTTTAAAGTTCAGGTGTGCAGAAAAATGCTGCTGCCATAGAAATGTCAACACAGCCAATTCTTGATACAATAAAAATGTCTAAATAAGATACATCCCTAATAATACAATACAATGTCAACACAGCCAATTCGTAGAATACAATAAAAATGTCTAAATAAGAAACATTAATGCATGTCATAACATGATATAATATAATTCGTAAACTTAGAAATTCCTAGGAGTTTATCGAGTCGATGCACCTGTTACAAATGAGTACAACTTAGTTCAAATAAAATGATAATTATGCAAACGAATTGTCTTTTAAATTTTAAAATTGTTATACCCGAATGTCTTGCTGAAGTTGACGCTTGATTACGCCTCTTCGCAGGGGCCTCCATTTTGTCCATAGCCATTTTAATTCGCTTGTGTTTTCTCCTACCTTTATTTACTTTATCTGGATCTGGCCTTATAACGGGGCCATTATACAATGGCCAATCCCGTTTATTTCCAAATCCATTGAAACGACCAGACCAAGTGTTTATATAATTTTGTAAGCTGTAATATGGGCTAACATAGTCGTTAGGATTTAGCCTCCTCACGAAACAAACTGCAAGAACATGGTTACATGGGATTCCTGTTAATTGAGGTCTCTGACACAAACATATAGGCATTCCTTCCGGAGGGAAGGTAACATTGTACTTCACTTCGCCCCGAATACCCTTCAATTAAAAAAAATTATTTACATCAAATGTATTACGTGAAAGTAAATAATTAAAATTTTCATATAAAGAACTTACTGTCTCGAGAAGTCCATCTTTATCAATAACCTCATAGTTATTATGCCCATAATACATCGGTCTTACATCGTGTTTTCTTGCTTTCTCATTACGACGATGTAAAACTTGTGTAATGTTCATTGAAAAATCCAATCCCGTTGCCTCCCATCCAATCGCGGCCTCCCGCCTATTTACAAACCAGTCGACGCACTTATAAAAGGTCTTCTCAACAATTGCACACACAGGTAGTTGCCTGGCAATCCTAAATACACTGTTTAGTACCTCAGAGCCATTACTTGTCATTATACCCCACCGATTGAGGAATCCATCATGCACTTGTGCCCACTTATGCAGAGCCAAAGGCTCTGCATCAGAGTTGCGGAGCCGTTTACCAAATTTCATAATGTAGTCATGTACAACTGCATCTCTTTGCTTAATCAAATCCATCCCCTCTTCAAATCTCCAGATTTTTTTCTTCTCAACAAATTTCTTGAATACCTTTTTGATCCACTTTTGAGGGTATCTTTTCCAAATATTTTCACAAATATGCTGTGAACATAGTCGGTGTACAGCTTCACCTTGTTCCTCACACCATCCCAGATTTGGAGCCTCAAACACCCCTCGTATACCAAGATGCTGGTCTGAGATGACACATATTTTTCCTGGTCCGACAACATTGATACGCAACCAATTCATAAACCAACCCCAATTTTCTATAGACTCTTTTTCACAAATTGCAAATGCAAGTGGCAAGAGTTGTTGCTCTGCATCGTAAGCACAAGCCATAAAAAGTTTACCCTTATACCTTCCGGATAAGAACCCAGCATCAACACTGATAACGGGTCGAAGATGAGGCCATGCCTCAATGCATGGCCCAAATGCCCATGCAACCCGGTTGAAAATATTGATATTAAATTTGGTTGATGGTTCACTTTCGAGTAGGTACTGTGTACCTGGATTAGACGCTTTGATGGCAGCCAAAAACGATGGCAGCACCTCGTAAGACTTTTCCCAACTCCCAAACAAGTCCGCAATTGCAAGTTCTCTACCTCTCCACAACTTGTTATACGAGGGCACTACTGTCCCAAATTTAACTTTAACCAGATGCTTGACCATTTTAATGCTTAACTCCAGATCATCTTTCAAAGCCGGTTTAATAATATCAGCAATTACTCTAGAAGTCATTTGATGACTATCCAGCCTTTCAGCACTGCCAAAACATGTGTGGATAAACGGGTTGGTGGAAATTGTCCATGCACCTGTTGGTACTACAATTGCATACAGCTTCCATTTGCATTTAGAAGATCTACATTTAACTCTATACTTTGTTCTGTTGCTGTTTAGCACATCTAACTCTGTGTTTTTGGTTAGGTGAAATTTAGCAAGTTCTGATATTAGTTTGGCTTTGGATTCAAACATTTGACCTTCAGCAAATTTTTCATCTAACCTGGGGGGGTTTGCAAAAAATGCACGATCCGCGTATGGCATTGGCAATTCATCGTGGAATGAGGAACATGGATGCTTAGGTCCTCGATTGAGGAATGGGATTGAGTTGTGCCAATCCTTCAATATTTCTCGGTCGTTCATTTCAGCCTCTGCTTCATCCATATCTGCATTCCATTCTTCATCCGAATCATCATCATCAAAAGAACGCCTATCAGATTCTGTGTCTTCATCTGATTGCTCACAAAGGCCGTCACCGGCCTCAACCGGAGGTGTGTAGGTGGGTACAGGTACACTGCCCGAGTTAAGATCAAAGCCGGTCTGAACCGACGGTGTGTTACTACCTCCAGGCAAACTATCTGGACACGGATCATAACTGGTTTGGTTTCTAGCCTGGTGCGCCTCAGCTACCAATTCTATAACCTTAAATCCAGCCACTTGAGCTGCAGTTTGTTTAATGACAACCCAAGTTTCCTCATTTTCTATTCGAAATAGTGAGAAATGGTACGATCCGGGCGGTGCTGTGTTCATACGTACCCTGATTGTCAATTTGACTCGACTCGGAAGCAATTCAAGTCCAACGTATATTTGCCGTCTTATAATGGCAAAACTGGTAGAATCAGATACAGTAAAGGTAAATGCAGCCCCTATGTCATAACCAACACCTGTTGAAGTGCTTTGGAGGTTACCACCATAATACACATTGATCAATAGCAGTGACATTTTGCTGAACAAAAATCAAACACTAAATTAATAAACATATGAGTAAAAAAAAATACTAAATAAACATATGAGTAAAAAAAACACACTAAATATATAAACATATAAAAAAACACTACATAATATATGAGTACAGAAAAACAATAAATATAAACATATGAGTAAAAAATAAACTAAATATAAATATATGAGTAAAAAAACTCAAAATATAAACATATAAGTAAAAAAAACTAAAATATAAACATATGAGTAAAAAATAAACACTAAATCAAACTCTAAATATTTTTCAATTTTATAACACTAAATATAAGCATATGATTAAAAAAAACTCACAATAATAATCAGAAGACGATGCTGAGTACAATGGTGGTGGCGATCTGTTCATATGATAACTCCTCTATTAAATCTGAAAAAAACAAAATGAGAAAAAATAGAAGGAAGAAGAAAGAAAGATGGAGATCGGGAAGAGAAGAAGAAGGCTGCGGTAGGGTTAATGGTAAAAAGGTAAAACTGCACCGATCCATGGGATCGGTGGACTAATATTTATGCTACACCGATCCACAGGATCGGTGCAGCTTTCTTTTTTTTTTTTCGTGTAATCCTGCGTGCAGTGCTGTGGCGGACGAAAATTGAGCTACACCGGTCCCTAGGACCGGTGTGGTTTTGATTTTTTTTGCTCCACCGATCCTAGGGATCGGTGGAGGCTAGTAACATAAAATCAGCGCATGCAAGGCTTGTTTCAGTAACAAATTTTCCATTAATTCTAAATAAAAAAAAAATCGTCTTGATGCCTTTTTTTTATAAAATAAGTACTCGTAAAGGTCATTCGCTCAATCAGGTTTCTTACTTTTTTTTTTTGGAAATGAAGCTTGATTTTTTTTTAATTTAGATATATGGAAGTAGATTTTTTTTTTTAATTTGACATATATTTCCACGTCTACCCATCCAAAATCAGACAAATTTACATAATCTTCAAATTGCTGACAAAACTGACAAGTTGTACATCCATCCCAATCTCTTTTTGCCAAATTTGCTTTGGTGATGATTATCCTATTTTTGCACAGAAGTCACATAAATGTTCTTATTTTTGGAAAATAGATATAGTCCATCAGTAATAATTTGATTGGTGTAACACCTCTAAAGTTTAAAAACTTATACAAGAACTTAACTGTAAATTTATCATGTTTCTCCCACCTCCACACTAAATTATTTTGTTCATTATGAAAACAAAATAATTTTAGACTAATTACACTTTCAAAAAGCTTTCAATTTTTTTTTTTTTTAGGAAAGGACAATGAGTCAATTTACTTGAGTTTTTCATATATAATATAAACAGGCTGATGCTATAATTTGGTATAGATGAGTTAACTAAGAGAGAGACCTTGAGAGCTTGAGCGGTAAATGGTGAAGCTCTGACAATGAGAGCTTGAGAGCTTGATCGGAGAATCGATCTGCTTTGTTTTACTTTTATGTTCGGGTGGAAAAGGATTGGGGTTTGGTCCGATTTGGGAGAGGGTCAGAGACATAATAATTTGAGAAATGTTTGGTGGGATGAAAAGTTTGTTACTCGAAAAAAAATCGGAATTATATATTTAGTCCGAATCGAATATCTTAGTTCTACAAGAAGAAAAAAAAAATAACTCATGTGACCATTTAATCATAATTTAGGTTAGTTTATTTAATATTTACCATTTTGTAAAGATTAAATAGTCTTAATTACACGTGACATGCGTGACTACGTGCCGTGACTAGATTTTTCGTGTGACGTACTGTGTCAAATTTTCTAAAGATGGTCATGACACGCAAATAGTTACGACACAAAACACGCGAATCATGACACGTAATCGACTGGCATACCGTAACCGTGTCGTTCCGTGACGGAGCCGGCTCCGCCGGCCATTTTTCCCAGTCTTCCCCTCCTTTTTAAAAATCGAAGAAAAAGAGAAAATAACACAGTTTATTCACTTCCCTCCCTCAGTTTATACACGTCCCTTAATTTGATCATAAATTAAAATTAAGACATATGAAATAAAACATCAAGTCATAAATATTAAAATTCATCCAATAAAAAAATAATCATTATGAATAATTTAAGAATTAAATCACCATGTCAAACAAGACAATATATATATATCATGAACAACAACAATTCATAGTATTAAATTTCTATTATGACAATCAATGAAATGGATTTTCCAATTAATATTATCATATCTTAATTATACCAATTCAATGAATAAAATAAATATGGTAATTAGATTCAATAAATTTTAATTTCTCAAATTTGCAATTCAAATTTTAATGAGAATTTTAACAATAATTAATTTTAATTTTAAATTTCTCACATTTGATAATTTAATATAAGAATAGAGATATAGATTGGGCTCCAAGCCTTTAAGCCTCGTTTAAAAAGGAAAAGAAAAAAAGAAAGAAGAAGATTAAACTGAGGCCTGAGCAAACATAAGAGTTTAACATCATTACGTGTGTGTTCAAATGTAACAAATTAAGTAATCAATTAAAATCATTCTCCCATTTACATCTTGGCCTAATGGCCTTTCTCTTCCTTTTGTCATCTCTCTCTTTTCCTTTATTTGTCTGAAACAAAAAATATTCACAATCTCTGATAGTTTTTCTTCAAGTTCTAATGGCTTATAGCATACAATTCAGTGAAGTTATGTTCCAATTGATTGCTTTACAAAGGTTACACAAAAAATGAATTCAGATATTAATAAGCTGCTAGTAGCAGTGATACCTGCCTGACTGTCAATGCAAATGGCAACAAACTTTAATTCAACAGGAGATCCTGAATTGGAAAAATGAAATGAGTCATGGAACGACAAATATGGGCTCGCAGTACATTGAACTAATACTAAGTATATCACAACATAAATATTATGAACAACCCAGCTCATAAGTACACTCAGCAGACCGGGTTAAGAATCTACACATGGCCAGAGCAATGGCCCTGTTCGGTTCTATTAATTAAACATTTTTCAATGCTTGGCTCTTTTTGTTATACAAAACCAGGCAAATCTTTTATTTTTATAAGTTTTAGAATTTAATATTCACTCGAGGTATTGATTTAAAAAAAATGTAAAAAAA
Source organism: Carex pumila (assembly GCA_033356055.1). Lineage (NCBI taxonomy): Eukaryota > Viridiplantae > Streptophyta > Magnoliopsida > Poales > Cyperaceae > Carex > Carex pumila. The sequence goes on along the minus strand of JARJHM010000468.1, from coordinate 138,655 downwards.
ATGCAAAATGCAAAATTTATCACTTGAATCTGTACATTTTAATAACAAAGGGTTAGAATTTTGATCAAACTTACGCATATTGTAAAATAATAGTGGTGGACATTTACTTATTCTAATAATTGTACCAATCAGACAATAAATGAGCCAAAATTTTTATTTACACTATAATAAAAAAATAAACTGAAACACCCTGATTTTGGAAGAATTTCACTTCTACTCGGACCGTCAAGCCAATCTACGAAATGCAAGAGATACAAAATTATTAATTGAAAATCCTAAAAATATGGAGAACAAACTTAAGATAATTAACATATTATTCATAATTTGATCTCTCAATATTATATAAATAAACTTAGAAATTATAAATTTACATGTATACATCTTTTGCTAAAATTAAAAAAATGATAAGATTCATTTAGAGTTTACATTTTGAATTTCAAAATATTATTATCCATGGCGGATGGACAATTTCACATCAGTGAGTTCAACGAGTATTATGGAGAACATATTTTTTTTTAAATGAATGCATATATATTTTTTATTTTTTAAAACTGAGTGGAGTCAATTGATCACACTCAGTTCCATGTGATTATTATCCATGGCGGATGGACAATTTCACATCAGTGAGTTCAACGAGTATTATGGAGAACATATTTTTTTTTAAATGAATGCATATATATTTTTTATTTTTTAAAACTGAGTGGAGTCAATTGATCACACTCAGTTCCATGTGACTCCGCTACTGATTACTGATTATGTAAATAAGATTGTAACAATTTTTGTTTCATAAAAAATCTGTGACAATGGAACTCTTCTTCTCAATCAATACTTAGGCCATGTTCCGATGTCAAGATTTCCGTGGGAATTGGTGAGGTTTCTCAAACAATTTCCAATGCCCGTTCGGTTGTCATTGTTTTGATGGGAAAAAATTTATCAAGTCAGAGTGAATTATTTTGTTCCCACTATCAATGGAATACTCTCTCAACTCTCTATTGGTCATCAAATAGGCTGGACCCACTATTCTCTTTTAAAACAGTAACAAACGAATAAGGACAACAGCTCACTTATGTTTAATGTTTATTTTTTTTATAAATGTTTATAAATATATATTTTATAAAATAATAAGTAATCAGTAATAAGAAAATGTTTTTTTAATAGTTTATTTGTTTGTAAATGTTTTTAATTACATATTTTAAATGTTTGTTTGTTTTCTAATTTTTTGTAATTATATATTTTAAATGTTTGTTTGTTTATAAATGTTTATTTTTTGTAAATGTTTGTAATTGTTGTTTTCTTATTTTTTAATTTATTTATAAATATTTTTTTATTTTATTTGTACTATTTTAGTAATATTTTATTATTAGAAATGGTTCATCTTTTTAATATTATTATAGAATCAATTTTATTTAATTTCATTAATATAATTTAAAAAAAATTATATGTTTACCATTGATTAACATGAATTCAAAACAGAACACTATACTATTCAAAAATAATAATTAAATAAAAAATTATTTATAACTAAATTAAACTAAACCAATTAAATAAATATACATATTTTAAAATAAATAAAACTTTCTCACAATTAATTCCATGATACAAACGAACACTCATTTTCTCATATTCTCATAATTAATCTGGTGCATTCCGTATCCATGGGTTCCCACTTTTTCAAAAGTGAATTCCCATTTTCATTCCCATTCCGTAATCCCGTGACATCCAAACATGCCCTTAGTGAGTCATGGTGATTTTATTTATTAAAAAAATGTAGAAAATAGATCAAATGTTTCTATATATTTTTATGCATACATGATTATCTATTTTTAAAAGTATTATAATAATAATAATAATAATAATAATAATAATAATAATAATAATAATAATAATAATAATAATAATAATAAATATACAACAACAACAACAACTAAGCCTTTAGTCTCAAACAAGTTAGAGTAGGTTAGAAATGAAACTCAATCATAATCATAAAATAAAGATAAGTAGTAATAAAGTAGTAATAAAAATAAAAAATAATAAAATAAAAGTGAAAGTGAAAGTGAAAGTGAAAGTGACAGTAATAATACTAATACTAATATTAATTATATTCTACCTAAATTATCAATCGTAGAGATCAAAGTCCTAAGCTTACATCATTGACTCCAAATTTCTAGTCATATGACCTAAGACCTATAATACTATTCCTAAATAATCCCTAACTACTACTAGGTTATGGTTCTGGTACGTGGATCGCTAGTCATCCACGCGCTCCTGTTTGAAGCCCACTCATTAGATACATTCCACTCCTTCAAGTCCCTTTTTACTACTTCGTTCCATGTCAATTGTGGCCGACCTCTGCCTTTCCTTGTGTTTTTGATACGCTTGATAATTTCAGTACGCACCAATGCTTTAGGAGGCCTCCATTGGAGATGTCCAAACCATCTCAAACGGTGTTGGATGATATTCTCTTCAATCGGTGCTACCCCAAGTCTGTCACGTATATTATTTCTAATGCAGTCTTGTCTTGTATGGCCACAACTCCACCGCAACATACGCATCTTTGCTACACTTATCTTCTAAATGTGTTGTCTTTTATTAGCCCAACATTCTGCACCATATAATATCGCAGTTCTGATAGCTGTCCTGTAGAACTTGCCTTTGAGCTTTTGTGAGACTTTTTTGTCACATAGGATGCCAGATGCCTTTCGCTATTTGATCCATCCCACTCGTATCCTATGGCTAACATCTTCACCAATCTTATCATCGCTCTCCAACATTGACCCCAAATATCGAAAGGTGTCATTCTTAGGCACTGCTTGTCCAGCCAAAGTGGCATCTCTATTATCTGACCTGACACTGCTGAACTCACACCTCATATACTCGGTTTTAGTCCTACTAAATCTAAAACCCTTCGATTCTAGAGTCTGTCTCCACAACTCTAGTTGACTATCAACTCTTATCCTACTCTCGTCGATTAGCAGCACATCATCAGCAAAGAGCATACACCAAGGGATCTCCCCTTGTATGTCCCTTGTAACTTGATCCATCACTAGGGTAACGTACATATCTTTGATGTAATCTTATCTTAAGAAAAAAGTTATTGGTTTTGCTATTACATGCTCTGACACTAATTACAATGTCATTGTACATATCCTTGATGAGGGCAACGTACTTTGTTGGAACTTTCTTCTTTTCAAGAGCTCACCACATGACATTCCTCGGTATTTTGTCATACGCTTTCTCCAAGTCAATAAATACCATGTGCAAGTCCTTCTTTTGGCCCCTATATCTCTCCATAAACTGTCTCGTCAATATATTGCCTCTGTGGTCGATGTCCCAGGCATAAAACCAAATTGGTTCATTGTAATGCTTGTCATTTTTCTTAAGCGATGCTTAATGACTCTCTCTCGAAGCTTTATTGTATGACTCATAAGTTTAATTTCTCTGTAATTTGTACAACTTTGAATATCTTCCTTATTCTTGAAGATTGGTACTAATATGCTTCTCCTCCACTTATCAGGCATCTTGTTTGATCTGAAAATGCAATTGAACAACTTAGTTAACCAAGCTACCCCTATGTCTCCAAGGCACCTCCACACCTTCATAGGGATGTTATTAGGCCCCAATGCCTTGCCTACTTTCATCATTCTAAACGCCTCCTTCACCTCATACTCTTGAATTCTCCAAAAAAATCGTCTATTGATGTCATCAAAAGAGTCATCCAACTCGATTGTGGTGCTATTATCCTCTCCATTGAATAACTTGTTGAAGTATGCTCTCCATCTATTCTTTATCTCGTCGTTTTTCACTAGAAGTCCACCATTCTCATCCTTAATGTATTTAACTTGGTTGAGGTCTCTCGTCTTCCTCTCGCGGAGTGTAGCTATCCTATAGACGTCCTTTTCGCCCTTCTTTGTACTTAGCTTCTGATATAGATCTTCATATGCACGACCCCTTGCTTCACTCATTGCTTTCTTTGCATTCTTTTTTGCCGCTTTGTACTTTTGTATGTTGTCCTCACTCCTGTGATGATGCAAGCATTTATAACATTCCTTTTTCTCTTTGATAGCCTTTTGCACGACCTCGTTCCACCACCAAGTATCTTTAGGTTCACGTTTATTTTCTCTTGTCACTCCAAACACCTCTGTAACCACTTTCTGAACGTGATTCACCATCTCCTCTGATTTATTTTGCTTTCTACATTCCATGCCCCTTCTTTAATCACCCAATCCTTAAACACCCATGATGCATCCTTTTTGAGCTTCCACTACTTCATCATTGTAATTCTAGCGCCTTTGTCTTGCTGAACACGCATCTAAAGACAAAAATCAGATACCAGAAGCTGATGTTGTGAAACAACACATTCTCCAGGTATAACCTTACAATCTATGCAAGCTCATTTGTCCTCTATCCTAGTAAGGACAAAATTGGTCTGACTAGAGTGTTGGCCACTGCTAAAGGTAACTATATGAGATTGTCTCTTTCTAAAAAAGATATTAGCTAACATAAGGTCATATGCTACAGTGAAATTCAAGATCTCTTCTCCTTCTTGGTTCCTATCGCCATATCTAAAACCTCCATGCACCCTCTCAAATCCCCCACTAGTTGTACCAACATGGCCATTAAAATCTCCTCCTATGAAAAGTTTCTCACCACTAGGCACACTTCTGACCATACTATCAAGATCTTTCCAAAATAAAGTTTCTCATACTAGGCACACCTCCGCCTGTGTAGTTTTTGTACAGCCTGTTCTAAGCCAGGATAAAGGAGGAGGGTTGTGATAGGTGTGACGAGCCAACGTAAAAAACAATCATTCTCTTATGAAATGAAACCCATAATAATAAATATAAATTCAAATAATAAATTAATATCCTATATTAATCTATTTACATGCTCACCTATGTTACTTGAATACTTTACATTGAGCTTTGTACCTGTGTTGGATACGTGTCGGATACCAATATGCATTTGATACAGCACCGATACGTATTCAATATGTCAGCTGACGTGTCAGTTATGTGGCTTATCCTTAATCCCTTGATACATCCGAATACAAAGGTCTCTGATATGTCCAAATACAATCGAATATGCTACACCACCAAGAATCAAACTCTGGTTGTGCGGCACAAGAACCATGTCCCTTAACCACCACACACCACTCTCCATTTTGTTGTTAAATGCTAATAGAATTTATATTTCATATGTATTTGGACTATTTTACCATATCATATCCATAATTTTTTTATATTTAATTTATATAATATAAATGTGGAATTAATAATATATATAAAATACAATATATACAATAAGCATATTGTATTTCTTATTTTTAAAAATTACTGTATTGTCATATTCGCATTGGATATATGATAGTATGTGAAATTATAGTCTTGGAACATTTTACATCATTCTTTCGATAATCTTGAAATTCATCATAATAATTTCATAAACTACCAATATATATCTGCAAATAAAAAGTAATAACCATCGTCATATTTGATTCAATTATGTAACTCAATTAAAATTATTAAACTTCAATATGGAGACACAATGAATATACAACAGCTGGAGATACTTAATTCATGCAAAATAAATTTTTTTTTTTTCCTGCATGCGAATTAAATCAGGATTTGTTTTTTACTTTTTCTTTATTATTTTCCCAGCTCGCCGCGACTGCCGACTATAATAAACTTTTTTTTTTTTTTTTTGAAGCATGGCTGCCAGGAATTTGAAGACTAGAATAAACTTTGCTGTAATAAAAGTCGACTGGACACGTTCTTCCTCCAATATAAAATAAACAGCTCACTGCTTCTGGGTCCCACTTATGACAAGTTACTTTCCACCACCATCAAACCGATCCAGGTGACAAAAATCACATCCGACACGCCTCAGCACTCAGCAGCAGCTCCACCTCCTCCTCGCCTGAGGAACACCACCACGACTCCTCTGTCCTCCGCCTTTGCGGAGAAAAGCCAACTAAAATATTTCATTACTATCTAAACCTACGATCTAACTCCTCTAATTTGATGCGACGAGTCATTGCCCGAACCAAAGCTCCAGAATCGACGGCCATGGCGACGAACTCCTCCAAACCGCGCCCCTCTCCTCCTTCCTCTAAACGCCACCACGGAAGCTGTTCATTTCTCCTAGTTTTTCTTGGCTCGGCCATTTTATTGCTAATTATCCATTTTCTCATCAAATTTTCGAGAGGGGATTCCAACAGCCCGAAATATTCAATTATTATCGATGCTGGTAGTACTGGGTCGAGAATTCATGTAATCGGGTATAGAATGTTAGCAGGCGCGAATGCGATGCCAGTTGATGTAGATTTTGGATTGAGCGGTTCTAAGAAGGTTGTACCGGGGTTGTCGGCCTATGCTTTAAATCCAGAAAATGCAGGAAAATCATTGATTGAATTGATTGATTTTGCAGAAGGGATGGTGGAGAAGGATTTGTGGGGGCAGACTGAGATCCGGCTAATGGCTACGGCCGGGTTGAGATTGCTCGATCCAGGAATTACCGAGAGGATTTTGGATTCTTGTAGAAAAGTTTTGAAGTTGTCGGGATTTCTATTTGAGGATAACTGGGCTACTGTGATTTCAGGCATTCCATTCCTATTTGATCCTCTTATCTTGTTGTTAGTAAATTATGTATGATAAACTACAATGCATGGAAAACTGATGTAAAATATTATAATATCGCAGGGTTCGAGGAGGGAATTTATGCTTGGGTAGTTGCTAATTACGCCATGGGAACTCTTGGAGGCAACCCGAAAGATACCACTGGGATTGTCGAACTCGGTGGGGCTTCTGCACAGGTTTCATTTCTTCTTTATATTGTTTTGATTTAGCCATGTTATGTTCTAGTATCTTCTAATTGTTCCATAAAGCATTCTCTGTATTGATTTTCAGGTGACATTTGTCAGCAGTGAACCATTGCCAAAAGAATTCTCACATGTGGTCGAGTTTGGAGAGGTCAAATACAACCTGTACACTCATAGCTTTCTCCACCTTGGCCAGGTGAGCGCGGTATACCTTGAATAAGTTTCTACCAACATAGTGAATTGTCATGTCAATATGTTAATCTTATTGCTATTGCTTTGGCTAAGCAGAATGTGGCATATGAATCACTTCAAGGCTTGATTAGCTCGAGCAAACTAAACTCAGGTAAGCTTCTTATTTCTAATATGAACCAATTTTCTTTTGATATATATTGTAAATATTTGGTTAACCACATGTTTTACTATCAATATAAATGACAGTTCCATTTTGTGTTCATTTCATTAAAGATTATCCCACTTGAAAAATCAACTGTTGTGGACAAATAAGGCGCACTATTTTTACTCTCCAAACTATACAATGATTACATTGTAATGGAGTCTGGGTAAATAATGTAGATTTAAGTTCAGTGGTTTATTTGATTCATGAATTTTGCATTGTAAGTTAGCGCTATTAAGGTGCCACCAAGCAGTGGCATTGGATCCTTTGTATTTTAGAGACATAATCATTGGGAGGTGGTCTGTTTGCCTAAGCGGTTTGGAGGTTTGGGGGTCCAAAATTTGGAGATGAGAAATAATTGTAAGTTAGCGCTATTAAGGTGCCACCAAGCAGTGGCATTGGATCCTTTGTATTTTAGAGACATAATCATTGGGAGGTAGTCTGTTTGCCTAAGCGGTTTGGAGGTTGAGGGGTCCAAAATTTGGAGATGAGAAATAATTGTCTTTTGCTTAGATGGTGGTGGAAGGCCACAACTCAAACAGATGGCCTGTGGTATTTGGTTATACAGATTCTATGAAAACATAGACCTCATCAATCTGATCCTGAAACCTGGATGGTAAATGGGTCCTCCTTTTGGAACCAACTGATTAAGTTTCACGTTCTATTTCAATGTTGTACTCAATGGATCATTGGAAATGGAGCAAAGATTTCTTACTGTACGATTGTTGGTGTCCAACTCCTCTCAGGCGGAGGCGGATGAAAGATGGAGGGCCAAGACCAATTTCTCAGCACATTTTGCTACAGGAAACCTTTTCAGATGGTTCCCCTGTTATCTCTTCTTTTACTGATACGGTACTGGTATTGAATGACCTGGAGGACAGATTTAAATGGCGTTGGTCAGCTAATGGGGAATATTCTGCGGGTTTGGTTTATAAGATACTGATCACAGCAGGAAAGATTAAGTGGGGATTTGTAGAAATATGGAAAGCGCCGGCTGTTAAACAGAAGGGGCATAAATTGTGAGGTTCATTGTGTGATGTGTGATGATGGCACAGTGGAAACTGCAAATCATCTTATTTTTCACTGCGGAAATGCAATGGAAGTTTGGAGTCAATTTGCCAATTTTATGATAAATGGTGAGACAGTGGAGGATACTTGGGAGGCATCCAGCAGTTACTATTGTGGCAATTCAGGTACACTGAGGCATGTTTGGATCACTAATTTTATGGCAGTATTGTGGTCATTATGGCGGCAATGCAATGAAGTAATTTTTAGGGGCAAGAAAATATCACCTTGGCCAGTAGCAAACCGTGCAAAAGACGATGCGAGATTGTGGCAAGGGCTCTGTGGGAAAGGGAATGGAAGTGTTACAGGGACTGTACTGGGACCGTGGTTTGATGCCTCAAGGGTTAGAAATGCTGGTATAGTATAAGCCTTTGTAATAGTTTAGGTGATGATGTTGTGAACAACTCTATTAATTAATCTTGGTAGTCACTACCAAGTTTTGAAAAATAAAAAATAAAAAAATGAAAAATAATGGGGAACTGATAAATAGATCTGGATTCAATGTAGCTGGTGAGTCAATTGAGCAAGCAATATATGGAGATCCTTGCACGCCTAAAGGATACTTGCAAGGGACAAAATCATTGAAAATTTCTACCTCATATGCAATTGGTAACTATTCTCAGTGCAGGTCAGCTGCATATTCCCTTCTTCAGCAAGGAAAAGGTATTACACGTAACGAGCTATTGAATATGCATATTCTTTATGTAGAAAATAGGTATCAAGTATGCCTTGATGTACGCAGATAAATGTGCATATCTTGAGTGCCACATCGGATCAGCATTTACACCTAAGCTGCACGGACGATTTTTGGCAACAGAAAACTTCTACCATACTTCCAAGGTTGGTTGTACTCAATATTTTTATTTTGTTGTTTCTCTAGTTCAATTTTTGTTTAATGTGATTTTGACTCTTTCCTTAACTTTTTTGGGTCTGAACAAAACTTGTTGGGTAGTTTTTTGGGCTGGGCCGCAGATCATTTCTCACTGAATTAATTTCGGCTGGTGAGCAATTTTGTAGTGAAGACTGGTCAAAGCTTAAGAAGAAATATCAATTAATAGATGAAAAGGAATTGCTTTTATATTGCTTCTCTTCAGCCTACATTGTGGCTTTATTGCATGATAGTCTTGGAATTTCCTTGGATGACGAAAGGTTATTTACTTAAAATTATTTCATTAATATTCTGGTATCACATATATACTTGTCCTATTTGAAGTGATACAAATTACAAACCAAATGATTTCTATTCAGGCCTGTGTGCTGACATAATGGCCTCAATTGGTGGTTCACTGTAACTTGAATTAAGCCTCATTACCCAACTGCAAGGGTTCAATTTGCTTGTTTAATTTCACTTAAATTAGGTTAACTTAGCCTTGGCATACCCATAAACATCCAATTAAGTTAAAACCAAATGCCAACATCATGGAATATAAAATAAAGAACTATAGTCAACTTGACCCCCAGTGGACAGCCATGTGGATCCTACCTGAAATGGGCCAGAACCTTTTAACAATAATTGGTAGAGTCATGCAAGTGTATTGATACTGATAGTTTGTTTTGATATTGTTTGGCAGGGTGGATTTTGCAAATAAGGTGGGCGATGTACCACTGGACTGGGCTTTGGGTGCATTTCTCATGCACAAAGCATCTAACAATAGCCCGAGAGACCAAAATTGGATAAATTTTCTTATGAGAAATGACTTGCCAGGTGTTATCTCTCTCCTATTTTTTCCCATGCTGCTTATTTTTGCTGCTTGGTCGATCCTGAGATGTAGTAAGCCTCAGTTTAAGACAATATATGACTTGGAGAAAGGCCGATACATCATAGCTAGGATCAAGCAATAATTTATTTAATAATTTTGGTTTATGCCTTGATTATAGCCATTTACAAAATTTACCTTCTAGCTTACGAGTATTCATTGGTAGTTCTGGGGCCTGTGTTGTACGTGTAATTACATACTGTATTTAATTGTTACTGCACCGGTTAACATCTCCCTGTCCCTGTCCACAAACCATATGCCTTTCTCGAAATTAAATATGACATAAATCTGATAACAGCACACATTTCCTTATTTAACTTCATACCATGTAAAACCAAAATGTGTGTGGAAACAATTTGGATGGTTCATTGGATGTGAAATCACATAAATCCTTTTTAGGCTGAAAATGCAAATTTTTGCAATATTATGTAAGAATGACTATGTGATAGCTTCATTGAGCATTCATTCCACTAGCGGGATTCAATTCTAGCTGTTGTTGCTTAATATTTTTTTTTCCCTTAGATGATCTAAATACTTCCAATATAAGCACGTGCAACGTGGTCCAGGATATAAATGTGCTGATGTGGCTAGTTACCATCCCACACTATTTAGTGCTTCTGGCACATGTGATTATGATAAGCAGAGTATAGTCTTAATCAATTCCATTTTTCTACAATAAAGAAAGCATACTGCATCCAAAAGCTTACTGCATCAAAGTTGCCTATTGATTTCAGGATTAACATACTTGATGCCAATGAAAAACCAGTTAACTCTTGTACACCATCTACCATTACCAAAACCTAAAAAAGATAAATATGTATAGTAGGTAGTAACTGCAAATTAGTGCCACACGACATGGAAACAATATATATTTTTTTAAGGTTATTTGACTTGATGCCACTAACAATTGTATTAATAATGAAAATTTTTATTTCAAAGCCTTAGTTTTATATAACACCCCTTCTGAATTTAGTTATTGTTTCAACGCCACTAAATTAGTAAAGAGTGCAGCTAGCAAATAACTGTATATGCTAGCATGATCCCCTCTCAAGTTTTTTCCCAATTGCATGTCCCACTAACCATTGCATTGAAAAACAAATTTTTGTTGTGGAAGGTGGTTCTTTCGTATGTATAGAAATTATATGAACAACTATCCATTCTGTGATATACTTTTCTGGACCGGACCACAATCCAAACAATGTACCATCAGATCATGATTTGTCAGGGAGTCTATGGGTGCAGTATGCACATAACATGCTTCTCCATCACAAGCAACTTTTTTGGTTCTAAATGCCCTGCGTGGCTGCCTCCCTTGTGATATAGTTTACTTTCAGTACTAGACTATTGCAGTGTTTGTGCTTATTTTCTTGTTTTTGTGGATGTATTTTGGATCGTGACAAAGACTGTAACTTACCAGGTTTCTATATGAAACGGGTCTCATAGCCTTATTTAAAATAAATAAATAAATAAATAACATGCTTCTCCATTGTACCACTATATGCAAAGCAAGGTGTTTGCTGATAAAGGGAAGACGTAATTTTATGGGGAGACATATTTTGTGTGGACAAACATGGATCATCTCGAACTTTTTTTCTTTTTAAGTGCCCAAATGTCTTCCAGATTTTTGTACAAGCGGAACCAGAATTTACTCTGTGAACGGCTTAATTCAACTAATCACACAAGGGAACATAAGACCTGAAAAATATACAAAAGAAATAATTTTCTTTGAAGTAGAAAGGTATGCCTATACAAAAGAAATAATGAAGAGAATGTAAAAACAATATCCTGAGCATTATACCTGTTGAGAAACTATTGAGGAATGAGACATTTCTTCTTTTTTACAAAAGATGAAAGCGCTGACATTTCTTCATCATCCTCGTGCCTTGCAAAAAAGGGGAAAAATAGTGCCATGTATCAATAATTTTCCTTTCCTTTTTTTCCTTTGCTTCATTTTTTTTTTCATTTTGATGTTAATGTATCGATAGGTGGATACTATTCCTTGTGCGCCTTATGCTAAGGGCATATCTAAATAATCGGGCTCTTGATTGTTTTATTGTTCATGAAATGGACCCGCACAAATGCCCTTGTCATGTATTCAACTCCAAGTGATGTACGTTCACACATTTTTTCCATTTAATTTCTTAGGGACACTAAAGTTTAATAGAGACCTTCTAAGAGAAAAATTTAAAGGTTATTCACACATTTTTTTTTTTATTTGTCGTTTTAATTAATGACTGTTAAGTTGTATTTCCATCCCATCATCGGTCATTGGTTGCACATATTTTATAGGATTTTTAATATTATTTTTTATCATATATTTATCTCATTTATTTTAACTAGAGTTGGACTCACACTCTGCGGCAGATTATTTTATTTTATCTGTTATTTCCCGCACCGTACGATCACAATCAGACGTCCCAGATTCTACCCGAAAAGGAAAACAATGAGCACTACATAAAATAACTCTTTCTTCTTCAAAAAATAAAATAACTCTTATCTTTTAGAAATCTGGGAGGAACTTTGTAATAATTAAGATAATACCATATTACATCTTTGTTCCCGTCAAAATTTTGAAGCAAGACAAAAATATCAAAACACAATATCTACGAATGAATATTGAAGGGAAGTAGCAAGTGCATGGATCTGGGCCAGTTTTGGCAATTGACGATGGCCATATTCATGAAGTTTTCTCTTACAATGATGTGATCTATGCTATTTTCTCTATGTGCTTATAAAAAATTATCACATTTCAATTTTGTTTTTATGTGAATCAATAAGTTCAAAAATCAACGTTTAGAAATCATCCAAATTAGTGCATTTTTTACAAGCTCTTGATGACAATCAAAATAAAATTGAAATGTCATAATTTTTTACATGTGCATAGATAAAATGATGTAGATCATATCTAACGGTTTTATTTTGATTTTTAAGTTTTAAATTTTGAATTATTAAAGTTTTAAAAAATGAAGGCATGGTGGAGGCACAAAAAATGGAGGCATTTGGATCCTCCTCTTTTTTTAATCCTAGCACAACTAATAATAAATTAAACATGTACCATTAATTTGAAGTTTTGAACCAATTTTGATTAATATTATAATTATTCAGCGGGTGGAGCTATGTAGATCCAAGGCGTGGGTTTTGGAAGGAGAAAAGTACCCGATCTGAAAAGAATTTTGAGAAGTAAAAGTCAAGAATAACGATTGGGAATCTCAAGAAAATAACAGGAAAAATATAAATATCTGGCTTTGTACCTTATAGACACAAATTTGAAGTTAAAATTTAATATAAAGTATTTTATATACTTTTAAATTCTCAAGAAAAAGGGTCCTTTCACCGGGTGGCTCCATCCTTGTTACTTTTTTGTGGAAAAGTAAAAAAAAAAAAAAAAAAAACATGAAACACATTTTGTGAAATGCGCGGCTTCTTAGAAACTCATTATGTAATATAAAGTGGACCTCCCATCCCTTTGGTCTCGGAACAAGACAATTTCGAAAATCGATATATTTAAACATTTAATTCTTAACCTAAAATCAATTAATAAAGAAAGTAAGAACAATTGAATAATTCATAGTTTTGGTACTTCTGAAAAAATTAGAGAAACAATAGCATAGATTTAATTTCGTTTTGGATTGATTTCTTATGTACCCTCACAACTTGTTCAGTTGCTTATTTACCCTTGAACTCTTTAATTTATTTTATTTACCTCTTCACTCTTACAAGTGTTTCTTATTTGCCCCTCATATAATTAGTTTCATATCAATTCTAACTAAATTATTAAAATATCTTAATTTAAGAACTAATTAACTCTAAATAATTAACTAAATACTTTTGCCTACCTTCTCTGTTCCTCAAGTTATTTTTTTTTTTAGTTTTCTGCAATCGTTCTCTCTAGCTCATCCAACCTCCTCTAGCAGTTTGCACCTCTCGCTGATCTGACCACACAAGTCATCTTCTCTCCCTTGTCCCCTTTATCCGACTATGTTGCCTCATGTCTCCTCCTCACAAGCGCCCTCATCCTCTAGAGCTTGTCTTCATGTTTAATCGAATAAGCTTCCTTCAATAGGTTAATTTTTAAGAAACTCGTTTCTTTTTCGTTTAAAGTTTTAGAAAAGGTAATTGTGTCGGTTGTGTGGATATCATTACCACAGTGCCATCTTATGTTGCTTTCACCGGCAACAGAGATGTGCTCATAGGCGAAGCTACAATGAATCAAGTTATTGTAAATCCCATCAACACCATATTCAGTAAGTTTATAATTAATTATATATATTGACTACTTTAAAGGCCTTTGACTTCAAATTATTGTTTTAGCTACATTTTGATGTAACACTTTAAATAGTGGTTCATTGCTTAATTTGTCTTTAATGATTCCTTTAGACGCTAATGCCTTGCCTTCTTAGAATCTGATTGTATTAGGCCAATAGATAACAGTTCAAGAGGGGGATTCAGAGATAGAGGTCGAGCACCCTATGATGACACAAGAAGATTTAACCCGTACGTTTGAGTTAGAGTTTTTAAATGATTAGTTGTTTGTTGTCTGATGTTGCTAGGAGTTTCTGAGGTTGTCCGATATTGTTTTTGTTGTCTATTCTTTGGTTGTTTGACTAGGTCTCGGTGGAACAACCTTAAAGTTTTGTTGTTTATTTTTTTGGTATAAACTGTATGCGTTTCATTCTTTAGTTATTTAGAGTTGGAAGCAAATATTTTTATGGTTTCTAATGAAATTGGTAGGTCACCACTTTTTTTTTTTAAAAAAAATTATATATATTGCATTTGCTATACAATTAGAACATTAGATTTAATTAGAAAAGAGTTACCTTATGAACTTTTTCTTTCCAAGAAAAAGTCAATTAGCTTGCGACTGAAATTTTCAAAGGGATATAAGATCTAGTCCTCATTAACTAAATTCACATTAACTAAAATCTATGTTACCCTGACACTCCTAAAAACTCATCATACCCATGTCTGACACGGCCACGGTACGTATTAGACACGCCAGCTGGTGCGTCTCCTTACGTGGCGTATCCTTAGTCCTTTGATACGATTTTCGACACGCTCTAACTGGTCTGGATACGACCTGGACACTGCCCTGATGCATCTGGATACGCCATAAATACTACACAGTTCGCTGTATGGTCCATTGCAACCCCTGTGCACCGCGCCTGCAGTGGACCGCCTGCTCCTAGTGCACCCAACATGCTGTGAACCGCCTGCTCCCAGTGCACCCAACATGCTGTGAACCGCCTGCTCCCAGTGCACCCAACATGCTGTGAACCGCGCCAAAATGTTTATTTCATTGCTACAAGGAGGATTCGAACCCGGGTTTCAGCTAACAGCTCCAAGAACTTGACCACTGCGCTACTTCACATTTGGTGATATAATCTAGTAGTGTTTCTATTTAATGTATATCAAGAACTTTTAATATTTAATTTATACAATACAAGTATTATTAAACTAATAATATAATATAATAGGCGTGTTGTATTCTTAATTTTTAAGAATTGCGGTATCGCCGTACCTGTATCATGTCCGATACAATACCCGTACCCGTATCATGTCCGATACAATATCCGTACCCGTATCCATACAACATAGACTAAAATACATTTTTAGATGCAGGGCATGTACGCTAAGGGAAGTAAGATCTAGTCCTCATTAAATAAATTTAATTTTTGTGTTATCTATAGGTTCATTTATTTATTTTTCAGAATTATTAACCGGATAGTGATTTAATTGAAATATTTTCACCTGATTCGCTGATTACTATACAAAACAGGTGCTATCATCTAATTGGAAAGCGTTGCTCTGATCCTTCTGTTGAAAGTGAAACAAAGCTACGGCCTTTTTATATCTCGCAAATATATCTATATTTCAACTCATATTGTGTACCAAAACATGTGTTTAAAATCATTAAATCGCTCGTATTTTAATTGAAATATCTATAGAATGTGCTACTGCTACAAGTTTGTTCTTATTTTGCAAAAATCAGATGAAATCGAGGAAGAATATGGAATTTAGAAGTCTTTACACGCCCCGTGTACCATCTCGTGCGGGCCGTATCAACCTTGACTCGACCATTGACACGATCGCTGATTCGACTACAGAAGAAACACAGGCACACAGCTTGTATATTGGTTGTCTTTCATCTTCTACTAGTTGTCATTCATGTTCTTCTGGGTTGTCTTTCATGTACTACACGATGTCTTTCGTATACTACAAGTTGTCTTTCATCTTTTCCTAATTATTTTTTGATATCTCATATTATATCTAAATTACGGCCCTGATTTACACTGAAACCTGTGCTTTAAAGCATATAAATATGGACTTTTTACTTATATTTCGATGAAATGTGGTACTGCTATGCTTTGTTTGGTATTTTACAGGAAAAAGGGTGAAAAACTGGATCTGACTACTTTTCATACGGCCCGTATGACATTTTGTACGGCCCGTACAAGATCTGCCCAACTGCACAGAAGGTTCCACAATAGAGGCACAAAGTCTCCAAGACGAAACACATGCATACGGCCCGTACGAGGTCCCCTACGGCCCGTACGGTGCTAAATTGGAAAATCCAGCTGGAATATGAAATCAGCTTAATTTAAGGAGGCCGAAAATGAAGCCTTTGGAGGTGTGATTTGGGGCATTAAAGGAGATATTCCACACCAAAAAAAGGGGGATTCACCACTGGGACTTGGACAACCTTTCTTGGAGCAAAAGACAAGAGGAGGAAAAGAGGAAGAGAAGTGAAAAACGCGAGTTTGCAACGGATCTTCGGATTTTCCACTGTTTTGTCATGAACTATTTCATCTCTTGTTATTTGTGTTACCTTGTGAACATAAGTAGCTAATATACTTTGTTTCTAGGGTTAAGATGTAGTTTCTAGTTTAGTTTTGTTTGCATGCTACTTGGATTTGTGTTGAATGCTTTGTTTTTACTTTGTTGAGTAGTATTTTGATTGCTTTATTTGTGGTTGCTTGAATTGATTAGTCATCCCTCTAGATGAATGCGCACATCTATGTGTTAGGAGCCAAGTCTATGACATTTAATCCAACCGAATAAAGTATATGAAGTAGATTGAAACCAAGGAGTACCCGAAAGGCGAAACTTTCCTTGAGGCGAAAGTCCTTGGATACATTTAGTAAACCAACAAGTAACTTAGATAAATTAGGCCAAAATGCGAAAGTTGAGGTTTAACGCATCTAAGAGGGAAGTATTTGAGTCCGGTAATCGGGTGCTAAGGCAAAATGCGAAAATTGAGGTTAGGCATCTAGATCTGGTCGATAGAAACCCTAAACATTAGCACCAACACAGAAAACAATAGCTGCTGCATTAACTCGAGGTTCCATACGGACTGTATGGAAAACCCTACGGGCCGTATGCCTCGGGACTGAACAAAAATGAAATCTGAACCCTGGAAACGCCTTTTTATCAATTGAAAACAACTTTAATTCTTTTTATTTACTTTTAAACTTGTCACAAACTATTAGAATTGTTAGAACAAAACCAAACCAATTTCTCTCACTTCTAGAATCTTAAGTAATTTTAGGATAAGTCCGGTGATTTTCTTCCGTCCTTGTGGATCGATACCTGAGCATACTCATCGATAGGATAGTACACTTGCTATCTGATTTGACAGGGTATAACAAAGATTTAAAAGGTATAGATTGCTATACTGAAATTTTGTAGCATATATTCTGTGCGAACATTTTTTATCTTCTACAGGTTGTCTTTCATCTTCTTATAGTTGTCTTTCATTTTCTACTAATTGCCTTTTATGTTCTACTGGTTTGTATTTTGATAATGCTAATTTATATAGCAAAAATCACTACTTTTAAGTACGAAAAATGACAAAAAATTGTATGCAAAGTAGTCATTTCCTCGAATTATTTACTGCAAATGTGTTTTTACGCTATTTTGGCAGGTTTTGGAGAAAATTATATATTTAGGTCGAAAACAGAGCAAAAATGTCATATTTAGGCCAATTTTGAAGGAAGCATCAAAATAAGGCATCACATGAAGTATGCAACACCTTACACGAAGTGCACAACATTGCAGCATTGTGAAAACACATAAAAATTGACTAAGTCAGGTGCTGTGCAGATTGGAGTAGGCTGTATGTGGACTCAGCACCTAGGCCGCATGGTCACACGGATTGGATCTATGGTATGTCTTGGTTGGATTGAATCTCAGTCGAACCTATAGCCGTGGCAGGCTTGCTATGATTGAAAGTTTATATATGACAATACTATTTATAGTATTCGAGGCTAAAAATAACATTGAAATGCTAAAGATAGCCTCTATAACCTCCATGGCTACACCCGTAGAATTACTATATAAACCCCTCATGTAATTAGATTTAGTGTGCATGTTTTAGTTATGTAAATCTACAAATTAGAGTAGAATAGTGTGCAAATTCTAGAGTTGGAGAAGGGAAAGCTCTTGAAATCCAAAGCATGAGAAGAAGGCATCATCTAAGAAAAAATGGTCTACAATCTTCAGGGATTGTGGTTATGTCTTTCTTATTTTATTCCTTTTATTTTGTCATGGCTTTGAGTAACTAAGATTCTCTTCTCTAGGGTTTGGGTGTATTAAAAACTATATTATTTCTTTCTTTATATTTATTTTTCTTTTATGTCTATTATGTCTATTTGAGATTTCGTTATTTTTTGAATGTTATTAAAATATATCCTTGCATACATAGTTTTGTCTACTATATGCTGATGTTCTCTACATACCAATAGGTGTAAGGTCACCATATATGGTAACAGTCTTATATGAGTAAGTACTAAGCACTTCGGCTAACTAGGCTTGACAGTGGTTCAAAGACTAGGGTTAGAACCCGGTGAGCTCCTTTGGTAGGATATAGATTAGATTACATGTTGAATTATAATTAGAAATTTCTTTATTACTTCGTAATAAGTAAGGTTTAGGATTATTACTTAGCGAGTAATAGGGGAATGTGATTAATTAAATTAGTGTAAGTGGTTTAATTATATTATTACATCCTATGACAATATGAATTGTTACCCACAAGCCGACCTTAGAGTTGGAGAACCTTTCACATACACAAAAGACCAAACCTTGATATCCGTGGGGAATTATAATACTGGATATGGCTTTGTCTACGGGGTGGTTTATACTGTATGCTGGTTAGTGATAATATCATATACGGTTAAACATGAGTGCCTGATAACAGCAATTTATATAGCAAAAATCACTACTTTTAGTACAAAAAATGGTGAAAAAGTATATTTAAATTATCCATTCTCCCAAATTATTCACTGCAAACATGTTTTTAGGCTATTTTGGTAGGTTTTGGAGAAAGTTACGAATTTAGACCAAAAACAGAGCAAATATTTCATATTTAGGTCAATTATGAAGGAAACGTTAAAATAGGACATCACATGAAGTATGCAAACACCTCACACGAAGCGCACAACATGCACCATGGTGAAATTCACTAAAATTCAGCTAAGTATAGTGCCGTATGGTACCTATACCGTATGTGGGTTCAGGCTAGTACTGCACGGGCACACAGATTCAATCCGTGAACTATCTAGTTTGGATGAAATCTCGTCTATTAAGCAGCAACCTTCTAGAAGGATGAACCTACAAATGTGGCAGGGCTTGCTATGATTGGAAGTCAACTTTTAGTGCTCTATTTTGGGAAGAGATCTATGTTTAGACCTCCAAATATGGCATAAGAGGCTAAAATTGGTCTCGATGCTCTCCATGACTACATGCTTAGGATTATTATATAAACCCCTCATGTAATAGGATTCAGTGTGCATGTTTTAGTTGTGTAAGTCCATAGATTTGAGTAGAATAATGTGTGTAAATTATGGAGTTGGAGAAGGGAAAGCGTCATCTAAGGAAGAGGTTTATCTAGGTTTTAGGTTATGCCTTTCTTATTTAATTTCGGCTTTGAGTAGCTAAGCTTCTCCTCTTTAGGGTTTGGATGTAATGAATTCTATATTATCTCTTTATTATATATTTTTTTTATGTCTATTTGAGATTTTGTTATTGGAATATATAATTGCATACACAGTTCTGCTTACTATATGTCAATGTCCTCCGCATACCTATGTTGGTCCCAAAGGAACCTAAAAGGGGGTTGGGGGGCGTGAATAGTTCTTTTTAAACCTTTTAATCTAAATTAAATTATCTAATGTGTCTATAAAACCTTCAATTGGAGTGCTGTATGTTACAACTATCCTCTTTTGTTGTCATCTAGAGACACTACTAGGGTTGTACCTCCCCTCTTCTCTTTCCAACTAAAGACATTACTAGAGTGCTGCAAACGCCCTCAATTAGAGTGTGGTATTAGGATTTGCAACTACCATCTTTTCTTATAAAATTGAGATACTACTAATGTGTTGCAAAGACCTTCAATTGGAGGGTTACGATTATCCTCTTCTATTGTCATATGAAGACACTACTAGAGTGCTGCAAAGACATTTGATTGGAGCGTTATATTAGAGTTGTAACTATCATATTCGCTTGCCATTTAAAACTACTAGAGTGCAACCAAGACTTTCAATTAGAGTGTTATTTTCGAATTGCAACTACCATCTTATCTTACCATTTGGTGACACTAGTAGACAGAAATAAACACTTTCCATTGGAGTGTTGTATTAGGGTTGCAACTATGCTCTTCTGTTGTCATCTGCAGACACTGCTACAGTGCTGTAAAGACTTTCATTTGGAGTGTTGGGTTGTAATTAGTGTCTTATCTTGCTATATGGAGACATAACTAGAGTGCTACAAAGACCTTTGATTGGAACAATGTATTAGAGCTGCAAGTATCATCTTCTTTTGCCATATTGAAACACTACTGAAGTACCACAAAGACCTTCAATTGGAGTGTTGTTAGGTTTACAACCACACTCTTTTCTTGCCATCTGGGGATACTACCAGAGTGTGGCAAAGACCTTCCATTGGAGTGTTGTAGCCTTACTGCAACTACGCTCTTCCCTTGCCATTTGGAGACACTACTAATGTGCTGTAAAGATTTTCAATTGGAGTGTTGTATTAGGGTTGCAACCATCCTATTTCTTGGTCATCTAGAGACACTACTAGTGCGCTGCAAAGACCTTCAATTAGAGCGTTGTATTAGGGTTGCAACTACACTTTTCCCTTGCCATTTGGAGATATTACAAGAGTGAAACAAAGATATTCAATTAGAGCATTGTATTAGGGTTGCCACTACACCATTCCCTTGACAATTGGAGATACTACTAGAGTGCAACAAAGACGTAAAATTGGAGTGTTGTATTAGGATAACAACTACATTCTTCTCTGGCTATCTCGAGACACTACTAGAGTGTTGCAAAAGACTTCAATTGAAGTGTTGCATTAGGGTTGCAACCATCATCCTCTCCGCTCATCTAGAGACAATGCTGGTATGCTACAAAGAACTTCAATTGTAGTGTTGTATAGGAATGCAACTACCCTCTTCTCTTGCCATATGGAGACACTACAAGAGTGCAACAAAATCCTTCAATTGGAGAGTTGTATTAGGATTGCAAATGTCCTATTATCTTGCCATCTGGAGCCACTACTAGAGTGCTCCAAACACCATCAATTGGAGTGTTGTATTAGGGTTGTAAATTCCCTATTATCTTGCCATCTGGAGCCACTACTAGAGTGCTCCCAACACCTTCAATTAGAGTGTTTTATTAGGGTCGTAAATGCTCTATTATCTTCATATATAGAGTCACTACTAGAGGACTCCAAACACCTTCAATTGGAGTATTGTATTAGGATTGTTAATGCGCTACTACCTTACCATAGGGAGACACTACTAGAGTGCTTCAAACACCTAAAATTTGAGTGTTGTATTACGATTGTAAATGTCCTATCATCTTACCATATGGTGACATGACTTGAGTGCTCCAAACACCTTCAATTTGAGCATTGTTTTAGGGTTGTAAATGCCCCAATTATCTTGCCATTACTAGAGTGCTCCAAACACCTTCAATTTGAGCATTGTTTTATGGTGACATTACTAGAGTGCTCCAAACACTTTCAATTGAATTGTCGTATTAGGGTTGTAAATGCCCTATTATCTTGCCATCTGGAGACACTACTAGAGTGCTCCAAACACCTTCAATTGAAGTGTTGTATTACGGTTGTAAATGCCTTAATATCTTAGTATATAGAGTCACTACTAGAGTGCTCCAAACACCTTCAATTGGAGTGTTGTATTAGTGTTTTAAACGCCATTTTATCTTGCAATATAGAGACACTACACAAGTGCTCCAAACACCTTCAATTGTAGTGTTGTATTACGATTGCAAATGCCTCAATATCTTGGTATATAAAGTCAGCACTAGAGTGCACCAAACACCTTCAATTGGAGTGTTGTATTGGAGTTGTAAACGCCCTATTATCTTGCAAGATAGACACACTACTAGAGTGCTGCAAACACCTTCAATTGGAGTGTTGTATTAGGGTTGTAAATGCCCTATTATCTTGCTATCTAGAGACACTACTAGTGTGCTCCAAACACCATCAATTGTAGTGTTATTACGATTGCAAATGCCTCAATATCTTGGTATATAAAGTCAGCACTAGAGTGCACCAAACACCTTCAATTGGAGTGTTGTATTGGAGTTGTAAACGCCCTATTATCTTGCAAAATAGACACACTACTAGAGTGCTGCAAACACCTTCAATTGGAGTGATGTATTAGGGTTCCAAATGCCCTATTATCTTGCTACTTTGAGACACTACTAGTGGGTTCCAAACACCATCAATTGAAGTGTTGTATTACGATTGCATATGCCTTAATATCTTGCTATATAGAGTCACCACTAGAGTGCTCCTAATACCTTCAATTGGAGTGTCGTATTAGAATTGTAAATGCCCTATTATCTAGCCATAAAGAGAAACTACTTGAGTGCTCCAAATACCTTCAACTGGAGTGTCGTATTAGGGTTCCAAATGCCCTATTATCCTGCCATCTGGAGACACTACACAAGGGTTGCAAACACCTTCAATTGGAGTGTTGTATTACGGTTATAAATGCCCTATTATCTTGTCATATGGAGACACTACTAGGGTGCTCCAAACACCATCAATCGGAGTGTTGTATTCACGTCGTAAACGCCCTATTATCTTGCAATAAAAAGACACTACTAGAGTGCTGCAAACACCTTCAATTGGAGTGTTGTATTAGGGTTCCAAATGCCCTATTATTTTGCCATCTGGAGACACCACAAGAGTGCTCCAAACGCCATCAATTGAAATGTTGTATTATGATTGCATATGCCTTAATATCTTGCTATATAGAGTCACCACTAGAGTGCTCCTAATGCCTCAATTGGAGTGTCGTATTAGAATTGTAAATGCCTTATTATCTAGCCATAAAGAGAAACTACTTGAGTGATCCAAATACCTTCAACTGGAGTGTTGTATTAGGGTTGTAAACGCCCTATTATCTTGCAATATAGAGACACTACTAGGGTGCTGCAAACACTATCAATTGGAGTGTTGTATTAGGGTGCCAAATGCCCTATTATCATTCCATTTGGAGACACTACTCAAGTACTCTGAACACCTTCAATTGGAGTATTGTATTAGGGTTGTAAATCCCCTATTATTTTGCCATCTTGAGACACTGCTCCAAACACCATTAATTGAAGTGTTGTATTATGATTTCATATGCATTAATATCTTGCTATATAGAGTCACTACTAGGGTGTTGCAAGCACCTTCAATTGGAGTGTTGTATTAGGGTTGTAAACGCCCTATTATCTTGCAATATAGAGACACTACTTGAGTGCTCCAAACACCTTCAACTTGAATGTTGTTTTAGGGTTGTAAATGCCCTATTATCTTGCTATATAGAGGCACTACTAGAATGTTCCAAACACCATTAATTGGAGTGTTGTTGTATGAGGGTTGTAAACGCCCTATTATCTTGCTATATAAAGACATAGTTAGAGTGCTCCAAACACCTTCATTTGAATTGTTGTATTAGGACCATTTAACTATTATATTGCCATCTCATGGCACTATTCGAGTGCTCCACACACCTTCAATTGGAGTGTTCTAATAGGGTATCTTGCCATCCGGAGACACTACTCCAGTGCTCCAAATACCTTCAATTGGAGTGTTGTATTAGGGTTGTAAATGCCCTATTATATTGCCATATGGAGACATTACTAGTGTGTTGCAAACATCTTCAATTGGAGTGTTGTATTAGGACTTGCCATTTGGAGACACTACTGGAGTGCTCCAAACACCTTCCATTGTAGTGTTATTATTATGGTTGTAAATGCTCTGTGATCTTGCCATATGTAGAAATTATTAGATTGCTCCAAACACCTTCAATTGGAGTGTTCTATTATATTCTAACTGCTCGATTATCATGCCATTTGGAGACACAACTAAGGTGCTCCAAACACCTTCAATTGGAGTTTTCATTATCTTGCTGTATAGAGTCATTACTAGAGTGCTCCAAACACCTTCAATTGGAGTTTTCATTATCTTGCTGTATAGAGTCATTACTAGAGTGCTCCAAACACCTTCAAATGGAGTGTTGTATTAGGACTGTAAATGTCCTATTATCTTGCCGTAAGGCGAAATTAACCTGAGTGCTCAAAACACCTTCAATTGTAGTATTGTATTAGGGCTGTAAACTCCCTATTATTTTGCCATATAGAGACACTATTAGAGTGCTGCAATCAGCTTCCATAGGAGTGTTGTATTAGGATTGTAAATGCCCCATTATCTTGCCATTTTGAGACACTACTTGACTACCCCAAACACCTTTAATTGGAGTGTTATATTTGGATTGCAACTGCCCTATTCTTTTTTTCATCTGGAGACACTACTAGTGTGCTCTAAACAACTTCAATTTCATTGTTGTATTAGGGTTGTATATGCCATATTATCTTTACATAGACACTACTAGAGTGCTCCAAACACCTTCAATTTGAGTGTTGTATTAAGGATGTAAATACACTATTATCTTGCCATATAGAGACACTACTTGAGTGCTCCAAACACCTTTAATTGGAATGTTGTATTTGGGTTGCAACTGCCCTCTTCTTTTTCCATCTGGAGAGTACTTCAAACACCTTCAATTAGAGTGTTGTATTATGGTTGTAAATGCCATATTATCTTTCCATATAGAAACACTACAAGAGTGCTCCAAACGTCTTCAATTGGAGTGTTGTATTAGGGATATCTTGCCAGCTGGAGACATCAAGAGAGTGCACCAAACACCTTTAATTAGAGTGTATTATTAGGGTTGTAAATGCCTTGTTATGTTACCATATGGAGACACTACTAGTGTGCTCCAATGACCTTTAAATGGAGTGATTATATTATGGTTGCAAATACCTTATTATCTTGCTATAAAGAGTCACAACTAGAGTGCTCCAAACACGTTCAATTGGAGTGTTGTATTAGAGTTGTAAATGGTTTATTATCTTGCCTTGAGGAGGCACTATAGTAGCGCCCCAAAACACTTTCAATTGGAGTGTTGTATTAGAGTTGTAAATGCGCCATTATGTTGCTATTTTGAGACACACTATGGTGCTGCAAACACGTACAATTGGAGTTTTTTATTATTGTTCCAAATGCCTTATTATCTTTGCCATTTGGAGACAATACTAGACTGCTCCAAACACCTTCAATTGGAGTTTTGTATTAAAGTTGCAAATGTCTTATTATCAATCTATATAAGTCACTACTAGAGTGCTCCAAACACCTCAATTGGAGTGTTGTATTAGGGTTGTAAATGCCCTATTATCTTGCCATTTGGAGACACTACTTGAGTACTCCAAGCACCTTTAATTGGAGTGTTGTAATTGGATTGCAACTGCCCTATTCTTTTTTCAACTGCCCTATTCTTCAAACACCTTCAATTTCAGTGTTGTATTAGGGTTGTAAATGTCATTATATTTTTACCTACAAAGACACTACTAGAGAGTTCCAAATAACTTCAATTTGAGTGTTGTATTAGGGATGTAAATGCCTTATTATCTTGCCATTTGGAGACAATACTAAAGCACTCCAAACACCTTCAATTGGAGTGTTGTATTAGGGTTGTAAACGCCCTATTATCTTGCCATATGGAGACACTACTAGAGTACCCCAAAACACCTTTAATTGGAGTGTCGTATTAGGGTTGTAAATGACCTATTATCTTGTCATTTGAAGACACTACTCGAGTGCTCCAAACACCTTTAATTGGAGTGTTGTATTTAGGTTGCAACTGCCATCTTCTTTTTCCATTTGGAGACACTACTAGAGTGCACCAAATACCTTCAATTAGAGTGTTGTACGGTTGTAAATGCCATATTATCTTTCCATATAGAGATACTACTCGAGTGCTCGAAATGCCTTCGATGTGAGTGTTGTTTTAGGATTGTAAATGCCCTATTATCTTCCTATATGGAGACACTACTCAAGTGCTTGAAACGCCTTCAATTAGAGTGTTGTATTAGGATTGTAAATGCCCTATTATCTTTCCATCTGGAGACACTTCTGGAGTGCTCCATACACCTGCAATTGGAGTGTTGTTCTATAGGGTTGCAAATGCCTTATATCTTGCCATATGGAGACACTACTTGAGTGCTCGAAATGCCTTCGATGTGAGTGTTGTTTTAGGATTGTAAATGCCCTATTATCTTGCCATGTGGAGACACTACTCAAGTGCTTGAAACGCCTTCGATGTGAGTGTTGTTTTAGGGTTATAAATGCCCTATTTTCTTGCCATCTGGAGACATTACTTTACTGCTCCAAAGACCTTCAATTGAAGGGTCCTATTATGATTGTAAATGCCTTATTATCTTGCAAGATAGACACACTACTAGAGTGCTACAAACACCTTCAATTGGAGTGTTGTATTAGGGTTGTAAATGCCCTATTATCTTGCCATATCGAGACACTACTAGAGTGCGGGAAACACCTTCAATTGGAGTGTCAAACTATCTTGCCATTTGTAGAAACTACTCAAGTACTCCAAACAGCTTTAATTAGAGTGTTGTATTTGGTTCGAACCACCCTCTTCTTTTTTCCATCTGGAGACATTACTATTGTGCTCCAAACACCTTTCATTGGAGTGTTGTATTGGGGTTGTAACTGCCCTATTCATTTTTTCCATCTGGAGACACTACTTGAATGCTCCAAACACCTTCAATTGGAGTGTTGTATTGGGAATATCTGTTCAACTGGAAACATCACTAGAGCGCTCCAAACACCTTCAATTGGAGTGTTGTATTAGGGCTGTAAACGCCCTATTATCTTGCCATATGGAGACACTACTAAAGTACCCAAAACACCTTTAATTGCAGTCTTTTTGTTGGGGTTGCAAAGGCCTTATTATCTTGCTATATAGAGTCACAACTAGAGTTCTTCAAATACCTTCAATTGGAGTATAGTTTTAGAGTTGTAAATGCCCTATTATCTTGCCATCAGGAGGCACTACTCGAGTACTCCAAATAACTTTTATTGGAGTGTTGTATTAGGGTTGTAAATGCTTATTATATTACCATCTGGAGACACTACTAGAGTGGTCCAAACACCTTCAATTAGAGTGTTGTATTAGGGATATCTGGTAAACTAGATCACTAGAGTGCTCCAAACACCTTCAATTAGAGTGTCGTATTAGGGTTGTAAATGCCCTATTATCTTGTCATATAGAAACACTACTAGAGTGCAACAAACAGCTTTGACTGGAGTGTTGTTTTAGGATTATAAATGTTCTATTATCTTGCCATCTTGAGACACAACTCGAGTGCTCCAAACACATTCAATTGGAATGTTGTATTAGGGTTGTAAATGCCCTATTATCTAGCCATCTGGAGAAACTACAAAAGTACTCCAAACACCATTGTGTTTAATTAGGGTTGTAAGTATCTTATTATCTTACCATCTGGAGACACTACTAGAGTACTCCAAACACCTTCTATTGGAGTGTTCTATTAGGTTTGAAACTGCCATATCTCTTGCAATATGGGGACACTACTAGAATGCTCCGAACACCTTCAATGGGAGTATTGTATGACTGTTGCAGATACCTTATTATCTAGCTATATAGAGTCACTTTTAGAGTGCTCCAAACACATTCAATTGGAGTGTTGTATTAGGATTGTAAATGCCCTTTTACCTTGCCGTATGGAAACACTACTCGAGTGCTCCAAACACATTCAATTAGAATTTCGTATTAGGGTTGTAAATGCACTATTATATAGCCAACTTGAGACACTACTAAAGTGCTCCAAGCACCATCAATTACAGTTTTCTATTGGGGTTCTAAATGCCTTGTTATCTTGCTATCTGGAAACACTACTAGAGTGCTTCAAACACCTTCTATTCAAGTGTTCTATTACGGTTGAAATTGCCTTCTCCTCTTGCCATTCGGAGACACTACTAGAGTGCTCCAAACACCTTAAGTTAGAATACTATATTAGGGTTGTAAATGCTCTATTATCTTGCCATCTTGAGACACTACTAGAGTGCTCCAAACACCTTTAATTTGTGTGTTGTGTTAGGGCTGTAAAGGCCCAATTATATTGCCATCTGGTGACACTACTAGAGTGCTCCAAACACAATCAATTGGAGTATTGTATTAGGGTTGTAAACCCCGTATTATCTTTCCATATAGAGACACTACTAGAGTGCTCAAAACACCTTCAATTGGATTGTTGTATAACGGTGGTAAATGCCCTATTATCTTGTCATATCAAGACATTACTAGAGTGTTCCAAAGACTTTCAATTGGAGTGTTATATTAGGGTTGTAAATGCCCTATTATCTTGCTATATAGAGCCACTACTAGTGTGCTCCAAACACCTTGAATTGGATTGTTGTATTAGGGTTGTAGAGGCCATATGATATTGCCATCTAGACACACTACTATAGTGCTTCAAACACCTTCAATTGTAGTGTCGTATTAGGGTTGTAAATGCCCTATTATCTTGTCATATAGAAACACTACTAGAGTGCTCCAAACACCTTCATTTGGAGTGTTGTATTAGGGTTGTAAATACCCAATTATATTTCCATCTAGAGACACTACTAGAGTGCTCGAGACACTTTCAATTGGAATGTTGTATTAGGGTTGAAAATGCCATATTATCTTGCCAACATGAGACATTGCAAGAGTGTCCCAAACACCTTCAATTGGAGTGTTGTATTAGGGTTGTAAATGCAAAATTATCTTGCCATCTGGAGACACTTCTAGAGTGCTCCAAACACCTTCAATTGGAGTATTGTATTAGGGTTGTAATTAAGCTATTATCGTGTCAACTGGAGATATTGCAAGAGTGCTCTAAACACCTTCAATTGGATTGTTGTATTAGGGCTGCAGAGACCATATAATATTGCCATCTAGACACACTACTAGAGTGCTTCAAACGCCTTCAATTGTAGTGTTGTATTATGGTTGTAAACGTCCTATTATCTTGCCATATAGAGAAACTACTAGAGTGCTCCAAACACCTTCATTTGGAGTGTTGTATTAGGGTTGTAAATACCCAATTATGTTGCCATCTAGAGACACTACTAGAGTGCTCTAGACACCTTCAATTGGAGTGTTGTATTAGGGTTGTAAATGCCCTATTATCTTGCCAACATGAGACATTGCAAGAGTGCCCCAAACACCTTCAATTGGAGTGTTGTATTAGGGTGTTAAATGCAAAATTATCTTGCTATCTGGAGACACTACTAGAGTGCTCCAAACACCTTCAATTGAAGTATTGTATTAGGGTTGTAAATGCGCTATTATCCTGCTAACTGGAGACATTGCAAGAGTGCTCAAGATACCTTCAATTGGATTATTCTATTAGTGTTGTAAATATCTCATTATCTTACCATGCAGAGACACGTTTGGTGGTCCCCAAACACCTTCAATTGGAGTGTTGTATTAGGGTTGCAAATGCTCTATTATCTTATCATCTGGAGACACCACTAGAGTACTCCAAACACTTTCAATTGGAGTGTTGTATTAGGATTGTAAACGCCCTATTATCTTGTCATCTAGAAACACTACTAGAGTACTCCAAACACCATCAATTGCAGTATTTTATTAGGGTTGTAAGTACCCTATTATCTTGCTGTATAGAGTAACCACTAGAGTGCTGCATTCAATTGGTGTGTTGTATTAGGGTTGTAAATGGCCTATTTTCTTGTCATATGGAGACACTACTAGAATGCTCCAAACACTTTCAATTCGAGTGTTGTATTAGGGTAGAAAATGCCTTATTATCCAACTATATAGAGTCACTACTCGACCTCCAAATACCATCAATTGCAGTGTTGTATTAGGGTTGTAAATGTCATATTATCTTACCATCTATAGACACTACTAGAGTGCTTCCAAACTCCTTCAATTGTAGTGTTGTATTAAGGTTGTAAATGCCCTATTATATTGTCATATTGAGACATTACTAGAGTGCTCCAAACACCTTCCATTAGAGTATTGTATTGGGGTTGAAATTGAGTTATTATCTGCTCTATAAAGTCACTACTAGAGTGCTCCAAAGACCTTTAATTGGAGTATCTTGTTAGGGGTGTAAATGCCCTATGATCTTATCATATCGAGACACTATTAGATTTCTCCAAATACCTTCCAATGTAATGTTGTATTAGGGTTGTAAATGTCATATTATCTTACCATCTAGATACACTACTGGAGTGTTTCCAAACACCTTCAATTGGAGTGTTGTATTAGGGTTGTAAATACCCGATTATCTTCCTATCTAGAGACACCACTAGAGTTCTCCAAACACCATCAATTGGAGTGTCGTATTAGGGTTGTAAATGCCCTATTATCTTGCCATCATGAGGCACTACTAGAGTGCTCCAAACACCTTCCAATGGAGTGTTGTATTAGGGTTGTAAATGCCCTATTATCTTTCCATATAGAGATAGTACTACAGTGCTCCAAACTCCATCAATTGCGGTGTTGTATGTGGGTTGCAACTGCCATCTTCTCTTTCGATCTGGAGACACTACTAGAGTGCTCAAAACATCTTCAATTGGAGTATTTTATTATGGTTGCAATTGCCTTATTATCTTGTTATATAGAGTTACTACTAAAGTGCTCAAAACACCTTCAATTGCGGCATTTGGAGCTCTTTAGTAGTGACTCTATATAGCTGGTTAATAAGGTATTTGCTACCGTAATACAACACTCCAATTGAAGGTGTTTGGAGCTCTCTAGTAGTTTCTCAATATAACAAGAGAATATGTCATTTTCAACCCTAATACAACACACCAATTGAATATGTCCGCAGCACTCTAGTGGTTACTCTATATAGCAAGATAATAGGGTATTTACAACCCTAATACAACACTCCAATTGATGGTGTTTGGAGTACTCTTGTAGTGTTTCTGGATGACAAGATTAGGGGTGATTAATGAGCGAGCATGATTGAGTTAGGGTATGCTCATGCTCGCTCATTAAGTAAATGAGCAAGTTGTTAATGAGCGAGTTTAAATGAGCGAGTTATGAGCAGCTCATGAGTTATGACTTATGACTCATAACATTATATAGTGTGCCCACGTATAACAAAATTTGTTAAAAGTCATCATAACAAAATTCAACAAATTGTCATAATTCATTTAAATGAGCGAGTTGTTATGACTAGTACTTGTTTTGAGCTTTAGGCGAAGGTTTTGATTCTGTCAATTTACAAAAAAATATGAATATGAAACTATAAATATTAGTATATTACACAAGATTAAATGTTACATTGTACTCACTATATTACATAGGATTAAATATGAAATTATGCTCACTTTCTATCAATCTTAATATGTCAAAGTTGATGTTACACATAATTACATAGGATTAAATGTGGCAGGGATTAGATGTGGCAAATTCTTAATGAGCGAGTTATGAGCGAGTTGGGTCATGCTCATTCTCGCTCATTAAATAAATGAGCGAGTTGTTAATGAGCGAGTTTAAATGAGCAGATAAATAAGCGAGTTTAGACGAGCTTTTAATGAGCGAGTTATGAGTGGCTCACGAGTTATGAGCGATTTACTCACCCCTAGACAAGATAATAGGGCATTTACAACCCTAATACAAGACTCCAATTGAAAGTGTTTGGAGTATTCTAGTAGTGTCTCCAGATGGCAAGATAATAGAGCATTTGCAACCCCAATACAACACTCCAATTGAAGGTGTTTGCGGCCCTCTAGACGTGTCTTTATATGGTAAGATAATAGGGTATTTATAACGCTAATACAATAATCCAATTGAAGGTGTTTTGAGCACTCTTGCAATGTCTCTAGTTGGCAGGATAATAGTGCATTTATAACCCTAATACAATATTCCAATTGAAGGTGTTTAGAGCACTCTAGTAGTGTCTCCAGATAGCAAGATAATTTTGCATTCAACACCCTAATACAACACTCCAATTGATGGTGTTTGGGGCACTTTTGCAATGTCTCATGTTGGCAAGATAATAGGGCATTTACAACCCTAATACAACACTCCAATTGAAGGTGTTTGTCCTAAACCCTAAACACTCCAAATGAAGGTGTTTTGAGCACTCTAGTATTGTCTCTATATGGTAAGATAATAGGGCATTTACAACCCTAATACAACACTCCAATTGAAGGTGTCTGGAGCACTCTTGCAATGTATGTATGGTAAGATAATAGGGTATTTACAACGCTAATACAACAATCAAATTGAAGGTGTTTGGAGCACTCTTGCAATGTCTCCAGTTGGCAGGATAATAGCGCATTTACAACCCTGATACAATACTCCAATTAAAGATGTTTGGAGCACTCTAGTAGTGTCTCTAGATGGCAAGATAATTTTGCATTTACCACCCTAATACAATACTCTGATTGATGGTGTTTGGGGCACTCTTGCAATGTCTCATGGTGGCAAGATAGTAGGGCATTTACAAACCCTAATACAATACTCCAATTGAAGATGTTTGGAGCACTCTAATAGTGTCTCTAGATGGCAAGATAATTAGGTATTTACAATCCTAATACAACACTCGAAATGAAGGTGTTTGGAGCACTATATATCTCTATATGGCAAGGTAATGGGGCATTTACAACTATAACACAACAGTCCAATTGAAGATGTTTGGAGCGCTCTGGTAGTGTCTCCTGATGGCAAGATAATTGGGCATTTACAACAGTAATACAACACTCCAATTGAAGGTGTTTGGAGCACCTAGTAATGTCATCCACTGTTTCTAATTTTGCTTCTGTTTTTGGAAAAGGCTGACATGGCATGCGTTCTTATGTCTCTTGAGTGGATGATGACTGGTCTCATCAGTGGTCAGGTTAGGGTAAATGTGGCCCGAATCAGATGTGATGCGGCCCGCGTGGATAACTTCAGATTCCATAATCTTCCCTGATTTTGCCCATTTTCTGCAAAATAAGAATAAAAACTCAGCAGTACCACATTCTATAAATATTCAATGAAATAGACATTATTTGGTGGTTTAAAACGCAGATTTTGGTACAAAATTTGGTCAAAATATATATCAAATAACGAGACATCATTCTTTCATCTCCTTTTAGTTATCTTTTATCTTTTTTTGTGGTTGTCTTTCATGTTCTATGGGTTTTCTTTCATCTTCTTATGGTTAACTTTCTTGTTTTAATGGTTGTCTTTCATCTTCTTCTAATTGTCTTTCATATTCTTCAAGTTATCTTTAATCTTCTTCTTGTTTTTTTTTTCTTGTTATACTGGTTGTCTTTCATGTTATTTTGGTTGTTTTTCATCTTTTTCTAGCTGTTTTTCATCTTCTTCTTATTGTTTTTCATGTTCTGCTAGTTGTCTTTTATTTTTTTATGGTTGTCTTTCATCTTCTATTGTTTATTTTTCATCTTGTATTGGTTTTCTTCATCTTATATTGGTTGTCATTCATTTTCAACTGGTTGTCTTTTATTTTCTACTGGTTGTCTTTCATCTTCTACTGGTTGGCTTTCATCTTCTCCTAGTTGTCTTTTATCTTTTACTAGTTGTTTTCATGATCTACTTGTTATCTTTCCTCTTATTTAAGTTGTCTTTCATCTTATACTTATTGTTTTTCATCTTCTAACATGTTCAAAATGTTGTCTTTCTTGTTTTTCATCTTCTACTTGTTATGTATCACATTCTATTAATTATCTTTTATTTTGTACTAATTGTTTTTCATTTTCTACTGATTGTCTTTCATTTTCTACTAATTGTCTTTCTTTTCTTTTTTTTTTCTTTTTTTTTTATGTTCTACATGTTATCTTTCATTTTCTACATTTATAGAAACTTCTATGATTCTTTGATTAATTCTTTTGTACTGCAATTGCTTTACAAAGCAGATTGTGGAGAGTTTACATACTTGGAAGGACGATGAATTTTGATAATTTAAAATTTTACAAACATATAATTTAACAACCCTTGGAAAGTTTAATATGTTTCTTAATCGAACGTTCAAATAATTTTATAATTTTTCAAGAAATTTATTATATTTATAAAATGCTTCATAATATTATTTGTGAAAAATAGTAATTATGTACTTATTTTTTGTTCTCTGAAACCGGATGATAGATTTGTTTCTAAAACTAATTGTACGGTAAGCTAAATAAAAAATAAAAACTAGGTATATATATTCTATTCTCAAGAAGTCAAATCGAATACTAAGTCATATAACTAATTTCTGTTTTGGTGTTGCTTCGATTAAAAAAAGTAAATATATTATATTCTCAAATATGTAAAAACTTATTTTTCATTAATTAATTAATATGTTTAAAAAATTAATATCAATACTAAATTTTTAAAAAAATATGATTAATCAGCCTCATAACAATTAATTACTTAACGATACCCATCCATCCACCAAACACATACAATCATTTACTTCATATAAGATTTAAATTCATATTTCTCTCAAATTATAGTTCCAATCGAGCTTGTGCTAGTCATTCATCTTTTAATGATGAATTTGGTATACCGTTGACGAAAAAAACATATCTAAATCTCATGCTCCAAAGATTGACAAACCCGGGTCGGAAATGAGTCAAATCAGATTGGGTTACATCTCTATATCCAACAGAGGATCTGAAGTCAAACATAAGAGGCTAACTTGTGCCCAACCCATTAACCCCTGCTGGTGGTTTTAGGCGGGTTGGTTCTAGTCAGATTTGCTATCCGACCTACGGGTCGTGTAAGAAGAATCCAAAAAAAAAAAAGATTTGCTATCCAATTATTACAATATAGAACATGGAAAAGTAAGGAACTCAAGCTATTTCATGTACAATCATCTTCATGTGCAAAATTCTTCCGGTCACACGTGGACCCTGTTAACCCATTGATTTGATGAGTCACCAAATTCTTGATCTAACAGAGCAACGATTGCCATGCCTTTTTGACGAATAAAATTTACATAGGATTATATCATGAATGGGCACAAATGTTTCTCAGGTGCTTGCATCATGCAATAATACTATTCTGACATGGTGGAATTTCAGCACATGCTTGTATAATTGTATTGTAGAGTCTTAAAACAACGAAAACAGGGTAGTTTTGGTGGAGTTGGCGCACTATACTTATAATTTTTATTATTTTGGAGAATTTTATGTACACTTTTCAAAAACTTCTAACTATGTATTATCCGAAATTTTTTAAAAATAGCCTGCTCAAAAAAACAAAAAAAAAACCCACTGATTTTTGAGAATTCCAAATTTATCCAAACCGCCATTTGTCGTTGCGGTTCCTATTTTTCTATAAATTCAATTTCATGAGCACCAGCTCATTTCAAATCTTCAGCCATTTTCTCTCCTCGAACAACTCTCTCTTCTCTTATGAACTGTAAGTATTTTTCTTTTACTTTTCAATTTTGTTTACATTTTCAGTATGTTAATATTTAATTTAGTTAATTTTTAATTTTAGAAATATTTTTTTTGAAAGACAATAGAATTTGAGGATGACTTATCGGAAGGATAGTGTTATGACTAAAAAGAACAAATGAAGAGTGCAATTGTCATATTTCACATTCAGTGCAATAAAGATATCAAGAATACACACAGTAACAAGGCTAGAATGAGGTTCAAGTGCAAGAACAATTGAAGTGGATGTTACAAAGACCACTGGTTAAGGTGAACAATGGTATGTCTCTAGATGTCTGACAAAATGTTCATTTCACGACGATGCGATAAGAATAAATCATGCACAGTTATTGGTTCCTATATATAGTTGTTGATTGCATATCGACTCACATGAAGAACGATTTTGATTTGTGTATCCAAGTCGTCAGGATCACTATTGCCACAAAATACAATGAATCTACCTACTTGAGTATCCAAGCCTCCAGGATCGTTGTTGCCACAAATACAATGATCAGATACCTACGTACAAACTGTGGTAGATAGTGGAAATGCAGTTTCTATTATTATCTGTACACTTTGCTTGTTTATATTTTTAGAAAAATAAAACAAATAAATAAACTCAAATTTATTATATTTGAAACACAAACTAAAATAAGTTAAACCTAAAACAAAATAAAATCTTATAAATTATTCTGTTTTCTTTAAAAAAAAATAATAGGGGCTGGCAGTCTGAATAAATCTGAAATTCTCATAAATCAGTGATCTTTTGGTTTTTTTTTTTTTTTTTTTTTTTGGAGGAGGATATTTTTAAAACTTTCGGTATATTATCCCTCTAAAATTCATAATATTTTATTTAGCCTCGAAAATTTTAAAAACTAACTTTAATAAATATAAATTTAAAAACTCAAAAATTTACCAAATTTAATTCCTTTTCTATTAAAACCCAATTTAAATTTATAAGCTAATAATTTTACCATTTACTAAAAAAAAAATGTACCATGTTTAAGATAAATGTTTTAGTCTTCTAGTTGATCGGTTGTGAGGGCAAATAGTTTATTTTCTTACTTGTTAGTTGTGATGTATGCGAAAGCGTATGCCTACATGACATTGTGTATATGTCACAAGTAAAAAAACTCATTTCCTCTCGGAAAACTGACCACTTAAAAAAGTTAGTCATTTTTTTGTACATACTATATATATATATATATATATATATATATATATTTAATAAATAATAAAATGAGAACATTATAAATTTAAAATGAATTTTAATAGTAAATAAGATAAATTGGGTAAATATCTGAATTTGTGAATTTTTAAAATTTAAAAGGATAAATATGCTACTATCAATTTTAGAATGGAAAATACATAATTTTGGAGTTTTTGAAGGGTATACATAAAATTCCCCCCTACTTTTTCACTGTGCAAATGTTCTCTTATTTGTGTATTGCAAGGACGAATCGTATCAGATTTCAGATGGAACACTGTTGAACTATGAACATGATGTTGTGTTGTCGGCCAGAATAACTATGCTACAGTGCTAACTAAAATTACTCACAGAACAACGTTAGTTAGAAACTTGAGTAGAACTAAAACAAAATAAAATCTTATAAATTATTCTGTTTTCTTTAAAAAAAAATAATAGGGGCTGGCAGTCTGAATAAATCTGAAATTCTCATAAATCAGTGATCTTTTGGTTTTTTTTTTTTTTTTTTTTTTTGGAGGAGGATATTTTTAAAACTTTCGGTATATTATCCCTCTAAAATTCATAATATTTTATTTAGCCTCGAAAATTTTAAAAACTAACTTTAATAAATATAAATTTAAAAACTCAAAAATTTACCAAATTTAATTCCTTTTCTATTAAAACCCAATTTAAATTTATAAGCTAATAATTTTACCATTTACTAAAAAAAAAATGTACCATGTTTAAGATAAATGTTTTAGTCTTCTAGTTGGTCGGTTGTGAGGGCAAATAGTTTATTTTCTTACTTGTTAGTTGTGATGTATGCGAAAGCGCATGCCTACATGACATTGTGTATATGTCACAAGTAAAAAAACTCATTTCCTCTCGGAAAACTGACCACTTAAAAAAGTTAGTCATTTTTTTGTACATACTATATATATATATATTTTTAATAAATAATAAAATGAGAACATTATAAATTTAAAATGAATTTTAATAGTAAATAAGATAAATTGGGTAAATATCTGAATTTGTGAATTTTTAAAATTTAAAAGGATAAATATGCTACTATCAATTTTAGAATGGAAAATACATAATTTTGGAGTTTTTGAAGGGTATACATAAAATTCCCCCCTACTTTTTCACTGTGCAAATGTTCTCTTATTTGGGTATTGCAAGGACGAATCGTATCAGATTTCAGATGGAACACTGTTGAACTATGAACATGATGTTGTGTTGTCGGCCAGAATAACTATGCTACAGTGCTAACTAAAATTACTCACAGAACAACGTTAGTTAGAAACTTGAGTAGAACTAGGGTGCTCTTAAGCTCATCAAAGTGTTTGGTGAGTTTGAATCTAAAATCCATTAAGTTGATTTCAAATAATAAATTTGAATCGTTGAAACTCGTCTACCTTATGTATGATGTGTTTACATGTGAAAATTTTAAACATTCGAATTTAGTATAAAGTCAAGCAGTCAAAAAATATTAAAAAAATGAATGCACTAAAATTAATTTATTAACCTTGTAATTTTGACCGATTGACTTTATACTAAACTAATTTGAATGTTTAAAAATTTCACATGTAGACGCATCACACATAAGGTAAGCGGATTTCAACGATTCAGATTCGTCATTTGAAATCGATTTGACGGGTTTTAGAGTCAAACTCACCAAACACTTTGGTGAGCTTGAGAGCACCCTAGTTCTACTCTAGAAACTTCATTTTATTTTCTAATTGTAATTTTGCACGAACTCAAACACTTGAATTTGACCAAAAGCACAGTGCTGGATTAATTGTTTGCTTCAGAAATAATGTATTTCTTCAGAATTTCCTCTTGTGTAATGCAGGAATTGAGTTATATCCAAAAAGCTTTGGACAAATTTTATATAAAATCCAATCCAAAATGTATGATATCTGCATTAAAATTCATACGAAACTTAATAATTTTAAATGGTTTCCTGAGTCTAAACCGTCAGCATAAATTTTGACACCGATTAGATAGCTTAGGCTTATTTTTTAATAAGACTTTGTTCAAATCTCTTCAGATAGAAACACCGTCTTGCTTAAATTTTGTGGTGCCAACGCTTCAAATTGAATATAATTGAACAGAGAAAATGGGGGTAGGTATCAACCTTATATTTTAGGTCAATTGCTACAGTACCAGTGTACCCCCACTGATCCAAAATTTAAAAGTCTCTGAACTGTTATGTCGTAGGTCAATCAAAAACCAGATGCGCATGATTTATGCCTTGGCTGGGGCCATAAGACAATATATATGGCTGAGAATAAATAAACAGCCCCCATTTTATAAAGTCAGAGGAATGGAGAGGCTCGATTAAAGGGTCATGATCGAGTTTGTAGGTACCAGTAATATTGGCTTTTTTTATAGGTGGGTCTTTTAAGTTGAGTGGTGTTGGTTTAA
Organism: Carex pumila; assembly: GCA_033356055.1. Taxonomy (NCBI): domain Eukaryota; kingdom Viridiplantae; phylum Streptophyta; class Magnoliopsida; order Poales; family Cyperaceae; genus Carex; species Carex pumila. Next base: position 99,209 of record JARJHM010000468.1, on the reverse strand, counting down.
TTTTAGTGCTGCCCGTTATTTGGAGAAGTTGACTTGTTTGCACGGCTGACGGGTGGGGTGGTGCAATACATCTAGTACTCATAAATAATCTCATTCCTGCCTTGCTATATTTTTCTCTCATAATTAACGAGAGAGAGAAAGAGAGAATGGTGCTTTGGACCTTTCACTAGGATCTAAGTAGGCCCCTAATGATCAGGATTTGCAATGTTGTTTTCTTTCGGCAATGTGATGATAATTGAAAGAGAGCTTTCTATTTTGAAAAAAGGCGGGACATTATTTGTTCTTACCTGTTTTTCTATGATTTGAAAATGAAAGTTTTGTTTAACTTGCGAATCCTAATTAATTCCATATTGCATCTTCGGTCCTTTTTCTTAACAGCATGCCGTTGTTTCAAAATATAAACATTTCTTCAAGTACGTACTAGCCCGGCATAATTTTTATATTACAAAACAAAACAACTGTTCACTGATTTTGTCAATCACGATTACAGAGTTTATTTCGCAAAAAAGTTCCTATTTTTCATTTGTTAAATATTCACCTCCGCTCTTTGTAATCCGAATTTTTTTTTTTTTTACCATTTTCAAAATAGAAAGATAAACCGAATAGTCAAATTTTTTAGAAAATTTTCAAATTTATGAAGTATGCATATTATAGCTTTCACAAACAAAAAAATGGCTGCGCAGATTATAGCTGGATAACCAGCATGTTAGTTGTGTAACTATAACCTTTCCACCTGATAATTTTGAAAATTTTCAAAAATAGTGGCTATTTGATATATCTTTTATTTTTTCAAAGATATAGTAAAAGACAGAAAAATCGACATTATAATTGCTATATTATTTAATGGTTCTATTATGATACGCCATGTCAATCGTGACTCGCAAGTAGCGTGACATGTCTTACTTGGATCAAAAATGATATGAAAATGTCTTAAAATAGAAAAAAATTAAACGTGATCAGGTTATGTTACGTTTGATTCTATCATATATGCTTACAATGATAACATTATTGTCATCTATTATTTATGTACAGAAACTAAGTTTTGGATCTCTGCTCTACCCAAAAATGATATTGCCTGTGAACTTAACAATCAATATATCTTAGCTAACTCAACATTCTAATATATTTTAAATAACCCAACAATTTAAAGCATAGTCCAACCCAAACAAATTAAATAGATAACCTTGATTTTTATCATGTTTTATATAATATCTGTTTATCTAATGGGTTTGAACTTAATTAGCTATTTAATTCCGAGTCAATAATTTTTTTGTATTATTTTGACGAAAATTCTACATTCATTTCTAATTTTAATCACATCACGTGAAAAAAGAACTGATACATATCGTGACGCGATGAGACTAGACTATATCACACTATCATTCACTAACCTCCGCTCGTCTTTGCCATTCAGCTCCCCTCCAATCCTTTTGTAACATTGTTAATAATTGCTCTAACTTAATACTGTATTACTACCTTCTTTTCCTCCAATTCCACACTATCTTTATCCGGATCAAATCATGTCAACACATTTGAAATGAACAAATTTTGCAATATTCCACTTCTATTACAATACACCATCTACTGCTCTTGAAAAGGACGTCTCTCTCTCCCGTTACAGTAGATCTAAAGGGGCAAACAATTCAAACGTGTTTGGTCCGATCGGGTCAATTTAATTTTTAAAGTTTGTTGAGTTCCGGGTTGGTTGGACCGGATTAGGTTTCAGATCATCCAACATCGACTTATTTTCGGCTTTCAGTTCAATCGGGTCAGGTCGGACTTCAAATTGCTCAGTTACAGATCATTTTCGTGTCTGGGGTTATTTTGGATCGAATCAGATTTCGAGTGATCCAGTTTCAGGTTGTCTTCACTTTCCTATCACTCGAGTTTAGGTTTGGTCGGGTCCGCTCTGAGTTTGGATTATAGGCTTTGGATTCGATCGGATTTGAAACGTTCGACTTGTGATTATTGTTTGTTCTCGAGCTTTGTGTCGGGTCGAGTCAGGTACTTGTTAATTTGACTTTTCAAATAGGTTCAAGCCATGGATAGCCAATTTAACTATTAAATTAACAATGATTTAAGTATTTATTAATCATGACAGATTAAACTAGCCATAAAAAATTGTTATTATGAAATATTTAAAAAAAAAAAGAAAGTAAAATAGAATAATTAGATGGGAGTTGACATTCACACTACATAATTTGTTATTAACACAACACAATCTAAAATTTAAATTTGATTGACAAGTGCATCCCTACTTAATTACTTAGTGCAGAAATTATTGTTTTGGCATAACAAATTAGCACAGATTTGATATCATTTTATTTCAGTATAACAAAATAACAAAAATGTAAACATTTTAATTCTCCTAGTTAATATGTCCAAACAAAATAATTATTAACAAGAAAAAGAAAAAGAAAAAGAAAAAGGTTGTATCCTAGTGAAATGTCAAATTACATGAAAGAATTACCTAAAAGAAAGTATAATAGTTGTGGAACACTGATATTAAATTGACAAGGTCCAGAATCAAGTTCAATGAATGGGTACAGCTTATGAAAATTTAATTTTGTGGTCCAGTATCCATTTAATTTTGTGGTCGATTTCAATGAAGGGCTACAGTCTAGAGAACAAGATACCCTTGACACTAGACCCAAATTGGTACAATTAAGGAAAATTAAAGAAAAAAAAAAGGAGCACCCTATTTAAGTATAAAGAAGTTCACCTACTTTTTTTTTTTTGGAAAATTTACTATTAAAGATTAGTGTATAAATAGTTATTGTATATCACTTGTATATTTCAGAATTTGAATAAGAAATTAAGTTTATCGCTTTCCTATTTTTTTATTTCTTTATTTTTTAGCAGTTCGCAAAGAAAATTACGGCTATTTTTTTAATGACTGTGCCTCGCTTCTCTGCATAAGAAAAAGGGGGCATCCGCGTTGCATGTTTCGCTTAAGCGCTCGTTTTTCGCGGTTTTGACTGCATTTTTCGAATTGGTTTGAGATGATTCAAAATTCTAGATGACTAAAAAACGAACGATTTGAAGTCCAACTCAATCCAAGTTGATCCAAACTGAACTCGTCCTATTTGATTGCCATCTTTATAATGGCATAACTAGTCATAAGCAAAGAACATTCCCTATCTCGACTCAACTGGAACCTCAAAACCAACATAACACGATAATTTCAAGGAGCCTGATAATTGTTCCTCAAATAAATCTCCGAGCATGTCCCCCAAGTATTTAATATTTAACTTCGAGTAAAGCTAGGGTGTGATGTGCTCACCAATAGAGTTTGGTGAGCACAACTCCAAAAGTATATCGGATTGACTTCAAATATAGAATCCTAATCATTGAAATCCATGTACTTTATGAGTGATACATGTACACGCAAAATTTTGAAAACTTTGAGTTTATTTGCTACAAAATCAAGCAGTCAAAGAAATGAATATTTTATAAGTTAATTTATAAGTTGTTTTATATGTTCAATTTTTATCATTTCTTTGACCGCTTGACTTTGTAGCAAATAAACTGAAAACTTTCAAAATTTTGCACGTACATGCATCACTCATGAAGTACATGGATTTCAACGGTTTTGATTCAATATTTGAAGTCGATCTGATATACTTTTGGAGTTGTACTCACCAAGCCCTCTTGGTGAGCACATCACACCCTAGTTTTACTCTTTAATTTCTATTTTCAGTATTTATATTGAAGTTTTTAAAGTTTTATTTATAACATTTTAAAATGTTACTCGAAAGCATTTAAATCTTTATCTACAAGCAACTAAATTATAAATCTATGTAGTTTTATCTTCTAAATAGTTTTATTTTCAAGTCAAAAAAAGAAAAATTCATTTCACCCACTATATTTTTTCCTTTGATCTTTCTCGTCCATTTTTTCGATAATCTGTGATGAATTTTGCGAATCTAAAAATATAAGTGTTTTTTATTCGATTTTCTTTTTCAAATGAGATCCATGAAAAAATACTTTTGAATTTTTTTTCAAAGTAAAGCCCATAAGCACTATTTAAATATTTAACACAACTACTTTTAATGATTGCATACAGAGGTTCAAATGCGTGAAACTATATGATCGACATCAGAGGTGCTTGAACATAGTAGTTTAAATGGTGACATCATATGTTTAAATGGTTGTAGACAAAGGTTTAAAAGTTGAAAAAGTTAAAGCGCTCATGTGATTTACTTTTAAAAAAAAATGACTTCAAAATAACTCAAAAGTATTTATGGATCTGTGAAAGATAAAATTGAGTAGAAAATATTTTTATTTTTAGATCCGTCAAATTTATCACGAATTGTCAGAAAAATGAACTAGAATGATCAGATAAAAAAAAAAGTGAGTAAAATGAATGTATATTTTTTTTTTTGCTTAAAGATAAAAATAGTTAGGAGTTAAAACTACACATATTTAGAATTTAGTTGCATGTAGATAGAGATTTAAATGCTTCCGAGTAACATTTTAAAATGTTACAAACAAACACTTTAGCTTGAGTATAAGATCAAACTGAAAATGAAAGTTAGACAAAATTGAAAGATTTTTTTTGTTAAACTAGTTGGGGAGCGTACTTGATTATAGTGGCTTGGGGACTATAACATTTATCTTTTAAAAAATATAAATGACGCAAAATCAATTCCTCCTGACCCAACATTACACAAAATTTGAGAAGACATCTTGAAATACAATTGACTCGAAACTCAACAATAGTGAAGTCAAACTAACTCAACTTCAATCAATTACTTCTCTACTATTCAGATCAAGTAATTTTCTACTTATCTAAAAATATAGTAAAATTTTTTTTAAAAATATAAAATTTGGCTTGCAAGTAAATATTCATATAGAGATCATGTTGAACAGTTTTAATCAATTGTTAAAATTTTAAAAACTCAAATATTAAGTCGTTGCACGGAGGCCCTCTATATATATATTGTGTGCTTGTATTCTAGATTTTAGAATTTTTCATTGTAATTGGGAAAATTTAAGTTCAAATCTCATCTACCGTGTATATATATTTTCTTTTGCATTTCATGTTTCAAATACCTCGATTTTTTTTTTAGTTCTGCCCTAACTTTAAACCAATCCACGTGATTCATCTATAATAGTCACTTTCATGCCTTTCTTTAAAGTTGGTGGAAAAAATGAAGAAAGTTCAAGTTCATCGGAAAGATTTATTGTCTATTTTTCACATTTTCAAATAGTATGCAAAATATGTAGATAAAAAATACAAAAAATATTCAAACGATTTTACAAGTTACTTAATAGTTATATATAATAATGCGACATTAGACATCACATCTTGTGTGGAAGATGCAAGTTTGAAAAATTAATACTAGATAGAATTTATCAAAAAAAATATATATATCGATCGATTGAAACCTTTCCGTTCATTCAATAAGATAAAAGAAAATTAATAGTGATCCGCGTTGGACCAAACATTATTTTAAGCCTTCTGGCGAGTTTCAAACTGAGGAAATTTGAATTTCCAAAAACAAAATCAATTATAACTTTTTTTTAGTATAAGCAGCTTAATTTTCCCAGGTTTCTGCAATTGAAAGAGGTGACAAAATATAAGAAATTTTCTAAGAGCAACAGTTAGCAATTTTTCTAAAATTTATCACTCTACCAATTGGATTTGAGCAGGTTCATTCAAATTATGAAATTAAGCCGACTATAAAAATCCTTGTCCTTGTTCATTCAAATCATGAAATTAATGCAATCCTTGTTTATTCAAAATTTCAAATCATTCAACTGGATTTAACAGAGCAGCTTATGCTTCATGCAGTGCACAAGTCATATGAAGCACTGTTTTGACTCTTCAATCCGTGAGCTGCATGAAGAAGAAACAGCTCTGTCAATTTCTGTACCCCAAATTTATCCAACAATTCTGTCGGTCAAGATCCTTCAATTAAAATGGACGGTTCAAATCTACCGACAATAGCTGGACAAAATGCTCACAGTTGGAGGGGAACTGGACCTACTGGGAGAGATTCCTTTGGTCGCTAGATGGAATTGTCAATCAGGCAGGGCTTTGGATCTGTTGTATTCCTCTCAAATCCAATGTATGTCTCTAAATCACCGTGCAAATTAATGTTGCTCTATACCATTACTAACATGGCGTTGTACGCTTGTGGACCTTGTTTTCCCAAGGGGTAAGGGCAGTATTATTTTATTTTTATTGTTAATTTTTGTTACACTGCCCGTATGCAACATCCAACCATAGTGACAAATGAATTATTCGAATTCGGTTCAACAAGATCAAAAATTCGTGATTCAGAAATAATTCAGGTATAATTCGAGAATGATTCGAAATTATCCGGAATAGAGACCTCAGTCTTGCAAGATAGCAAAAAAAAAAACAAATCAAAAACAAATGTTCTGAGAAAAATTCACAAAAGGTTTGCGAATAATTCGTAAATTAGGAAAAAATTCGTAAAGTTCACAAATTATTCAGATTTAATTCGGTCAAAGTTCAGTAAACCGAATAATTTGACGTTGGATTTGACATTATAAAAAATATATATATATTAACAAATAATTTGTACATCTTGTGGTTGTGGCTATGCATCCGACATGTAATATGAAATCATGAACCAATTAAAGCATATATATATAGACGCATAGTGCCATTTTTTGCAATCACCCTTTTGGTCGGTAGTGATCTGGCTGCCACTCTTTCGTCACGGGTTTTTTAAGGCCACATATTATAACCGTACTAATTGTGATTTGAGAAAAAAAATAATATAGATCTCGTACCTTTCTTAATCCCTTTTCATATAAGAAAACATGGCAGAAACAGTAAATTTTTGTATTAAAATTGAAAAATGAGTGAGTCTGCAGTAATTATATGCATCTTACACATACAACTAGGGGTGCAAACGGATCGGATATTGTCCGACTGTATCTGAATTTGTATATGAAAATTTGATAAGGATATCCAATATCTGAATATCCTCACGGATACAGATATGATTTTAAATTTCAATTATCCATATCCGAATAATAAATATATACTATATAGTTTAATATATATTATAAAAAAATTATGTTATTTACTATTATAAAAAGTGAATATTTGTATTCGTATCCGTATCCGTCTAATATCCGATTTGTATCCGGAAAATAAAAATGGATACGGATGTAGTTTTACCACTATTCGATTTAGGTACAACATCATGCACTAGAAACTCAAATCTTTATTTTTAAAATTTAAATAGTTAATTTGAATCATTTTAACATGTTCTTCATATTAAAATGTACTTTCAAGCTATATTTTACATTTCTTTAAAAGTATTTTACTTTTGTTAGATAGATAGAAAATCACTTGATTTAAAAATTATAGAACATTCAAAAACAGTAATTTTCTATCTATATTAAAACTAGTAAAAAATATATAAAAATATAAAATTTGGTATGTAATTAAATTTACATATGGAAATTATATTTAACAGTTCATATTGATTGCTTATTTTTATTTTTTTTAAGGTTAGTAGCTTTTAATACCTACTAACAATTCGATTGATAAAAAAATGTATTTACAACAAGTCAAGTGGCATAGCTAGGATTTTCACTGGGCATAGCCAAAATAAATTATTATTATTATTATTTTATTTAAATTATTACACTATATAATATTATTAAATAATTTTCATTGAAAACAGAATTGGAATGGGTAATTGACCATGAATTAAAATCGAGAAAATTGGTAGGAATCAACCGAGTCAGATGGAAAATTCAATTTGTTGAATACTTATTAATATAAAAAATTAATCTAAAATATTAAATTTTACATTGAAGCATAGTTCACAAGACTTCCATTAGAATTCAACTCATTTTTGAATAGTTAAATCTAAGAAAAATAATTTAATGCATTACATTCAATTTCAGTATATTACTTTGTAAAAATATTTTAGTCTATTCCTTTCAAAAAAAATAACAGGTTTATTGTGGTCCCACTATTATACCATTCTTAATCACCTTTCCCTTGTCATTATATTTCGATATAAATTGATGAAAGACTACCAAATTTGTAACGACCTGACCAATTTCATTGATCGAGAGCTTTGACTCAATTAGAAATAGGCAAAACTCAAATCCAAACCAACTATATATGAACTTTGTACCGTATTCCAAAATCTAGGGGTAGGTGGTTGCCTATCCCTAGATGTAGCTAGCTTTGCCACTGACTGTCGCACTCTGGACAATCAGATCTACCCACTATCACTCTCCAATCAAGATGAGGACTCTACCATGCTCCGAGATCCGACGATACCACACTCTCAACTCTAGTCGGCTCCTCTCGATTCCCTCCTCTCTCTCTCTCATTCTCCTATCTGCTCAAAGAAGTAGAGCCGAGTGAGAGAGAAAGAAGGATATAATGCGTCGGAGATGAGATATACAAGTAGTAGAAATAATGGACGAATATGGAGTGTGAGTTGAGGAGGGGAGGGAGCGCTGGCTAGTCTAGAGTTGTCGCTAATTAAAACACAATTTTTCAACGCTAGTCTAAGTTCAACGTTTAAATTTAAAAAATATATATATAATTCATAACACGAATTCATCCATAATACGCGTATTACCATAGCCTCACTCTTGGAAAATTGGCCTCTGTTTTTCTCTCATTATTCTGAAACTCAAATCAAAATTAATTAGAATCGATATGCATAGAATACAAATGATTTAGAAGAAAACTAAAAGATTTGACTAATAATATCATTTCAATGGTGGAACTTGAAATGTAACACATTCAATAATTGATTGAAAGTCTAATCACAGCAATTAACTCAGTAATCATATGGCCAATCAAGAAATTTATACGAAAATTTCAAATTATATATGATTGCTTCTATCAACAAAAGCAATTATATGGATGCTCTTCACCATACAAGTGTCTTATTCATTTAGTATGAAAAAGATGTTCATTTTTTAAAGTTCTAGCACAAATTAAAATTTGAACTTGACCGCTCTTAGATGAGCGGTTGTAGTTCCACTCACCAAACACCACCTCTAATAAATTCAAAAAAGTTATATAAAAAGTTGTCACAAATAGCCTCTACCTGTATTTTTCAAAAAAAAAGTTGTCACAAACATAAACATCATCAAAGGCTTTATCATATTTTAATTTTTCTCTTGGAAATGCAATTATGGAAATTGATGTAAGAAGTTAAGAAAAGGAACATACCTATAATGGTTGGACAATTTTCCTCTCAGGTCACATAATTAATAATAAATATATATTACGCCACTCGTGAGTGTCAACGACATTGTCAACAAATAACTATATACTATATAACAGATGTAAATTATACATAAATATAATTAAAATTAAAGTAACGTGATTTTTTTTTATTTTAATGGTATATGAGGTGGAGCTTGGGGTTGATATTAACTTATCGATCAGTCCACGTATTTTCCACACATGATGCACGGAATGAGGCTTGCAATTAAGCATGCGTGCACACGCACACGTGCGCGCACGTATATATGTTGGAGTGCTAGCTAAGCTTAATTCTCTATTTTTTTTTAAAAATAAAGTTGGAGATCAGACCATTAAATTATTTAATATTTTCATTATTATAATAAAAGATTTGTCTTATCTGAGTTTCCAACTCATGGCCTCTGACAAGCTAAATTCTCTACTTAATGAACACGGTTTGCCTTGTGATTCCATATGAGTTAAGATGTGTTTGAGAACGTCTTTATTAAAGCAAAGAAAGAAGATGAGAATAAGGCGCAAGCGTGACCACAACTGACTAATACTGCAAATTAATTTTTTTAGAGTTGATAATTTTTAGTGAGAACGAAGACAGGGACGAAAGCCAAACTTTCGAACTATAGAAATCACACACATAATGAGAGTCAATTATATAAAAGATTTTTATAGGGAATATGAATTACCTTTATAATACCATGATATTTTACTTTACATCATATAGAAAATTATATCTAAATATATATATCTATATATATATGAATATGCTAGTATGCTATGCAGCATAGAGCTCCTACATGCAACGGCTCGGATTTTGAGTTTTCAAAATCCCAACGGTCGATCCGAACTATTCATCTTGTTCTTCATATTAATATGTGTTTGGAGACCAAATTTTACATTTTTTAGAATTTTTTTACTATTTATTTAGATTTATTGAAAATCTCTGTTTTCAGCAAACCTGGATCATAAAAAAACAGCGATTTTCAATGAATCTAAAGAAATAGTAAAAAAATTTCAAAAATTGTAAAATTTGGTTTCCAAACATATATTAATATGGAGAACAAGATGAACGGTTTGGATCTACAGTTAGGATTTTGAAAACTCAAAATCCAAGCTGTTGCATGGAGAGGCTCTATGCTATGCATAGCATGCTAGCATATTCCTCATATATATATGAGAAATTTTAATGGTGCAAAATTTTAATAAATACAGTGATTTTGTACTCATCTTAATAAATAGCAAAAAAATTCTAAAAAATATAAAATTTGGTCTCCAAGCACGTTTTTATATAGATTGAATATTTAACGGTTTGGATCGACGATTTGGACTTTAAAAATAAAAAAATAAAAAATATTGTAAGATATTGTAACTTTAAAGTTGTTGTAAGTTGATCCTTCCTCTATATATATATAAATATGAGTCAGTTCACCTCAATTCTCTTCACTTGAGTTCGCCTATGAGCGAAGGGAAGCGGAGCGGAGTAATTTTGTATAAATTTTACAATTTTGTTCACCTTCAAACTAGGAGTTACGTGAGGTGAACGCATCCATAGGTCTCCTCCATTTTCTTCTTGTTTTTCTATTACACAATTGGTTGTGAAGAAGATCCATAGTCTCATATACGCAATTAATATGATAATTGTAAACTATATTCAATTTTATGATATATATATTTGTTATCTAGAAAATATTATTTAAAAATAAAATTATAATTATAAATATATTTTCAGTTATTTTAATAGCGCGTGTATCAAAACATAAATCTTTATGAACTATACTCGCAGCCATGACTGTATGTGACTCTCAAAGATCTACTACGATTGAATTATGTAAATATTTTGATCATAATTTTCTCATCAGAACTCTAATTGAGAAGATATGTATAAAGAATATGGTAAAGCTTTACCACGAGCTCTGCAATATAAACACATCACTAATACTTGAGACTTTTAAACTATAAAGATCAAACGTAAATGAAAATCAATTAATAAAAAATTTATATTACAAACGGAGTTCAATTTACATTATTCATATCATTTCGCTCTAAATTATATATAAAATTATACTTAAATACAAATTTTTTAAAACATAATGAAAATCAATTGACTCTCATTCGACAAACATAACTTTGCCTCTGCTAACACTTATATTTGTGTCCATCAATATATGTTGTATCGTATTGATCTATTCTCCCACAGAGATGATCCGAATCATTGAAACAGATCGATCTTAATACGTTCAGATCGAAGTTACTCACCATGATCCTCTGCATTAATTCAAATGTAGAATTAAAATCTGGACCGTCCGATTTAAATCAGTATTAATTAATATTCGCATCCTCTACATATTACAATCACCAATTAATATGTATAAATTTGTACTGTACGTTTGTTTATGTAAAAATTAATACAAGCTTTTTATCAATATGTTTTTTATCAATTAAATTGTTAGTTGACATTTAAAGTCACTAACCTTAAAAAAAAATTAATGCATGCTTAATACAATACTTTGAAAAATCATGAACTCATGCTAATTATTTTTACTGCTTTTCGACAAATAAATCTCCACGTAATTCTAGTTAATTTATACATAGATTTATTTACTTCCCATATCTCGCTCAAAATAAACATTGACTTAGTTGACTCAAGTTCATCACCTAACAAGCCAAGTTTTGGAAGAAAACTTTTGCTTCTTATAGATTATGCTCCACATAAGAGTATAACTTAATGGAGGAATGTGGAAAGGATGAGATAAAAAAGGATGTCTGTGGTCATCGTCACTGTCGGGAATCAGATGGAGATTTTATGACACACAATTTTGATGGTCCGATACCGATTGAATGCTCACGATACAATGTGACTTTTAGGAGTCTTATTTTAAGATCGTGGAAAAAGAAAATTATGATGGTTGATATTGGGTGTCATAGTTCTATGACAACGGATGTGAATTCGAGAAGGGGTGAGAAGAAAAAAGAAAAAGACATTAAAATCAATTCATCCTCTCTACAAGAAGTTTTGGACGGGACATTATATGCTTATTTAATTGGAGCAGGAACGGATTCAGATTTTCATTCGGAGGTAAAAAAATAATAAATTATATTCAAATTCATTAGTTAATCGAATAATAGATTTAAAAAAAAAATACTCTTTTAACTTATAATTTTCAATACTCTTACCATCTAATTCTAATTATCAATAATTCAAAAAATATATATTTTAATAAAAAATTAAAATCCGGAAAAGAGCAATTGCCCCCACATAAGTCGCCCTCCCTGATTTGAAGGGTAGAGAAGTAGAAATTGTCTTTCTTTCTTTACCTTTTATAGTTTTATAACTTATGTAATAATTAATTTTTCGAGAGAAGAAAGAACACGGTCCAACAGTTACTAGTTAACTACAATTGACCATCGAAAAAAAAATTTACTACAACAGGTGGACTCAATGGAGACACTTGGCCACTTGGGAGATACCAAGACAACGGTTGCAAGACGGTAATGCGAGAGAGTAGCGTACTGCTAATGGAGACTTTTATCTGACTTTCGGCTTTAGACACTTTCAATTTATCTTATTTTCGGACTCATGCTCATTACTTTTTTAGCATAATTACTCTTGTACTTCAACTGTAGTTCTCTGTTTTGAGAACTTATTATCAATAGAACTGGGACTAGATCCCTGTTTTATCTGACAAAAATAAATAAATTCGTGTAATAATTCATGTGTACGCTCTCCTCTCCTCTTTTCACTTCTTACGAAGCATTTCTTTTAAATCTTCAGAAATCAGTTATTGTGGAGATAGTATTTGTATCCCAACCTTTCAATTTAGCGTTCAAATAATTGTAGGTAGCGAACAGGGTGACACCTGCAGTGATCTGATGGTTAGTTTATGAAATTTCACATGGACTTATCATAGGTGGAAAAATGTCTCTAATATCGGTGCATACAACATTGCAATGATTAGGAATTAGCACACATTTGTGCTATTCAACTCTTTCTTAACACTATGCTGAGTTCATCTATTTGGGTGCGAAATTAAACGAGCTAATTTTTTTTAAATGAGAATTAAGTCCAAAATTAATTATTGAAATCGAAATAGTAATCTCACAAAAAGTGTAAATTTAAACTATGGACTCATTATAAAATTATTCACACATTTTAAAGGAGTTTTAATACAAGTTTTTTAAGCAAAATATAGTTACAACATCAAGACTACTACATATATATAAGTCTATGATAAAAAAAAAAGATAAAATCGTTTGAGACATTGAATTATATATGCTGGTGCATTTGTTTGTACTACATATATTATGATTAAATAAAATGACAATAGCTGTTGGAGTTGAGTTATGGTGCTTTGGAAATTAAAGAGATTGTTTTAATTATCATTTATATTTTTATTTTTAAAGTTCAAATAATCAATTCAAATCATCCAACATAATCTTCATATTAAACAGTGTTTGGAGACCAAATTTTAATTTCTCTTTGAAACTTTTACCAGTGTTTTAAAATGCGGTTTTGTTCATGCGTGCGGAAGTCCACTGCATCTCACATATGCGGCATGCGGCTGCATATGCAAATTTGTATGCAAAAGTACATATGCAGTTTTATTATGCTTTGTTAAAGAAATATAGATAAAATAAAACTAATTTATATCTAAAGACTTGTTTAGTCTAGTGGTTTACGATTTTTATCATATTATAAAGTTATAAGCTAATCTCCTCCACCGCAAAATATTTTTTAAGTTTTTTTCAAGTCCGCATGGACTATATATGTGTTTGTATATTCAAAACTGCATTAATTTGACTGTATAATATTTTGTATGCGGAAGACCACTGCATAAGTATATGCAGCCGCATATACAGTCCATGCGACCGCATTTTAAAACATTATTTTTTACTATATCTTACTACGTGGATATGGATATGAATATGGTTTTCAATTTCAAAAGCGGATACAAATACGAATATGGATAATTTTATATTTTTTTTGTTTTAGAAGCATGTATATATGTTTAAGAAGAATAATGTTTTTTGTTGGTCTCTTTTATTGAAAAATATAATTATGTTTGTGATTATTTTGTTAATTAAACATATATTTTATAAGAGGAGGGATCTAATTACACCATTTTTTAGTGACACCGGATTACACTCTATGTTTACAAAAATCCAAACAGTCGATCTAAACCGTTCAACTTGATGGATATGTTAAAATATGCTTGCAGATCAAATTTTACATTTTTCCGAATTTTTTTACTATTTATTAAGATGGGTACAAAAATTCAACGGTCTGAATATAGCGATTTTGTTAAATACTTAATAAATAGTAAAAAAATTCCAAAAAATGTAAAATTTGATCTGCAAGCACATTTTAACATATCCATTATGTTGAACGGTTTGAATCGACTGTTTGAAATTTGAAAACTTTGAAAATAAAGAATATAATTTGGTGTCACCAAAAAAGAATGTAATTGAATCCCTCCTCATTTTATAATGGCATAACAAGCTAACATGAAAAAAATCATTTTGTTTACCATCATGATCAGATATATGTATTTTATGCTACTCATATTCTCTAATGAGAAAAAAAAATGAATAATATACTAATTTTGTTACAATATTTGATTTAGGGATCGAAATTATATTATTTTTTCTATTCTTGCCATGTTTATCTTATTTGTATCTCTATTCATTTAATATGAATATAGTTGTAGTTACCTCGATCCGTATTCGATTCCTTTGCACCCCTACTTCTGGGAATTCGAATCCTCTGAGATATCTCATATGTTACGTGACTTTATGAAAAATCTCAATCGTTCAAATATGTTCTGCACGAATTCTAAAGCTCAAAAATACTGGCTCTCTGCGCTATATCCGAATAGGCACCGAACACGTCGGTCACCCAAAATATGAGATATCTCAGAGGATACGCACTCTACTTTTGGAGTTTTGGATGGGGAAAGAGCTGCAATAATTTATAATTGTATAGCTCCTGAAAGGTACTGTAGGTCTGCAGCTTGCCTCTCTTTTTTTCTTCCTAAAATCGATACAAGAATAAATGTTTCTCTTTCTATATATTAAATGGTCAAATCAAGTTTTGTGTTAATCGCCAATTTTCATCTGCTGTAATCCTGTGACCGGTTTAGGTTTGAAAGTGTGTGATTAAGTGAAGCTAGGTACTTGTTTTTACTTTTTCCCTATCATGGCAGGTTTGATGTATATATCTATATATAGAGAGAGAGAAAGGCTTGGGTGCTATAGATGTTATGGATAGCATAGAGAACTACAGTACTACGGCTTAATGTTAGAGTTTTCAAAATTTTAATAGTTAATTTGAAAATTTTTACTATTTTTCTAACTAGGTAGAAAATCACTTTATCTAAAAAAATCTGCACCATTCAGATATTTGATTTTCTACCTAGCTAAAAATATAGTAAAAAAATTTCAAAAAATGTAAAATTTGGTTTCCAAACACATTAATATGAAAAACAAGATGAACGGTTCAGATCGACCATTAGAATTTTGAAAACTCAAATATTGAGCCGTAGCACCGTAGCCCTCTATACTATCCATAGCACCCAAGCCTTTCTCTCTCTCTCTCTCTCTCTATATATATATATATATATTTTTTTTTTAATATGTGCATCTTAGTTATAAAGTTTCTAAACAATATCATATTATTAGATTAAATACTTATGATTAAAATAATGAAAAAGATTAATTTAAATGCTCAGAGTAAATGCCTAATATTTGTATTATTTATGAAATATTGTCAATGATACAAGATTTGTATTATTACTAAACAGTTGAACTATTCCCAATTATATCCATATTATATTTGAATCATGAATTTTATTTCTCACTGTATTTTTTTTTTTCAAATTACAAATTTGCTACTACCCCCGCCCAGAAATCTTGAATCCGCCAGTAAAAGTAGCACTAAACACTATTTTTAATCCGTCCTATACATTCAGTAATCTTTCATATTTAACATGTATTTTTCGAGACCTACAATTAACTTTCTTCATTTTTTTTTGAAGATAAAACTAAAATACTTGAGCCGAAAAGTACAATTTAAGTCAAAGAAAGAAACACTAGCTTTCGGCTTGAATCTGTTGCAGCAATTCAACAAGATGAGACGAACGACCTCTAAAGAAACGATTACATCTTTCTCTAAAGAGCTACTTTAGTGCCACGTGTCAGCATTCTATATGGACCAGACGGGATCATGCGCAATGCTGAGCTAATTCTCAGCATTATTTCTCTATTATTATAATAATTAAGTTAATTGCTCAACATTATCCTCTTATCTGATCTTCAATTTTCTCATGCTTAGTTAACTACCTTGTTACGAAATTCGGTAAAACTAAACACTAATTCCAACAATTTGGGCCTTGAAAAGATTTTGAATGCGAAAGGAAATTGAAAATTGGAGCATCCGGATTCGTTGTCAAAATTTGCTTAGAGCTAAAAAACACAAAGTCTATATATTAGCAATCTCATCAGAGAAATCTAACGATCCCAAAATTAATTGGAGGCTTGATTGTGATATAGATTCCGTCTTATATTGCATTGTATCTAATCCAAAAGTGACAATTAACCTAAATTAATGGGCGTATATAAATAGACAATCAAGTTTGAACATTAAAAATATCTTCCATCACAAAACCACGACCGAAAATTATTGATTCGGACTACATATTCATATCTTCATTTTTAAGTTAAAATAATTGATTCGGACTACTTAACATGATTTTCATATGAATTTACTTCAAAACCAAAATTTATATTTTAAAAAAAATACTATTTGTTTAAGATAGGCAGAAAATCATATGATCTAGAGATTTTGGACCATTCAAAAGTAATGATTTTCTCTCTATCTTAAAAACTAGTAAATAAATCTAAAAATGTAAAATATGGTCTCCAATTGCTGTTTTAATCATATGATCATGTTAAACTGTTCAAATTAATTGTTTGGACTTTAAAAACAAAAGTATATATGAATTCATAATATGGATTGATCCGTGTATTGCAAAATCCCATAGCCTCACTAATTTAATTAAGGATCTTTAATTTATTTATTTTTCAACATATTGAGAAAAACTCTAAGATCACATTTAAATTTTGCACTCCTGAGGAATATTTGGAGTAATATGCTCTGTTTTGGGGCTAGTATGCTCTGTTTTGTCAGCATATTTCTGATACGGTGCAATTCTGGTGCACAGTACCTTTTCTTTAGAGTATACATATCATTCCTGTGGGACATTAGCAGCCCTCAAAAACCTATTAACATAATTCAATTTTATGTTTGAAAACTTTCAAGAAACACAAATAAGGAATATATACATCATCATATACTCGTGGTATCTATTCAATTAATTCAGAACCAAGCAATGTCTCAAACAAGCAACCATATATATCTGAGGCTTAGAACATCCTCCTGCAATTATATAATCATGGCAAGTCTTACTAATCATAACCTATTTACTGTGATTAGGTCTTGCTCACTCGTCTAGATCTGAAATGACTAAAAGTTGAATGATGAACAGAGGGAAGATATAGATCATTTTCATGGTCGGAATTCGGAAGTCTTATTCATGATTTAACCAGCATCTACATAGGATAACATTCACTTGCAGCTTGTATTGATTTGCATTTCCCTTTCATTTTTTTCCTTTTAGAAAACATTTACAGTTCCTTGAAAACTCCTTCATAGTTGCTGTCGGTTAGAACATAATGCATTTTCCAGCTTTTTTTTATTTTTGTTTCCTCTGTTATATCTATAGTGGAACCAATTTCTTGTGGTGCATATTTGTATTATACCATCATGTACTCAGCTAATCACACTGTTGTATACAGTCCTGTGCACTGAATTTAAGAACCGGAAAGCATTTGCAGTTTATGAAAACACCTTGAAAGTTACTGTCACTGATAACATAATGCATTTTCTTTATTTTATTTTTTTCATTTTTCCTTTGTACAATTCTACAGTACAACCAAATTCTATGGTTAATATTTGTATTCAACCTAAGTTGGAGACATCACTTATTCAACTTACTGCACCATCAAATACGGGACTGTGCACTGAATATAAGAAGTGTCACTGTAAAGATTGCGTCGTGCTTTCTGACTGGGAACGAGTGGTATATATTAATTGTTGTTTTGATGAGGTTACACATTTTTCTAATTATACTTGGCATCAGAGATGCTAGTGTTGTATTTTCTTTTTCATCTGTTCTTTTTAATGTAAGCTGTATCTTTCTTTATAATGGAGTGCAGGGGAACTTTCCTAAGAAGGACACAAATTTTGAACCATTAACTGAGGCATGCTAACAGCTGGTTTGGACCAAGTTAGTAATTCCATTTTTCATTTCTAGTAAAGCAGTGCCAAATTATTAAAAAAAGTAAGAAAACCTATAACAATATGTATCTTGTGTAATACCAGTAAAATATTAGGAAATACTTGGTTTAAAGATTTGCGACGAATTTCATAGTTTTCTGGCATATTTTACACCCAAAGGAAAAGAATTAATTGTGAAATATTGTGTATATTCATCTCTAGATATCAAGTTCGGAGGTGGCTCAAGCTCAACTGGTTTAGCCTCAACTCAAATCAAACTCAGTAAGAAATCAAATGTGCCAATCTTGATTGAGATGCTTGGCGTCAATTTTCTAAGGCCGAGATTTGTCAACATCTTGCCATCCTCTTTATGTCAAACTATATGTCAAAAATGAATTATATAAGTAATCAAATTGTACAATAATTTATCTGTAGCTTCTAGTTGAATTTTCTGGAACTCAAATCCTTAGGGACAAAATAATGCTCAGTTCGTGTTGTCACAGTATAATAAAACCTAAAAAAGTAACCACTGCTTTAATTACATATATAATCGAACCAAGTTTGAGCCTTTATATAAAGCTCAAAAACAATATTAAGGTTTAAAAATAGTTAGCTAATTTAATTGGCTACGTCTCATGTATTGTTAGGCCCAATGATCCTGTTTTTTATCCATACCTACCAGCAGTAAGCATGTGAAACTGCGAGAAGGATGCATAATTGTAATTTTCATCCAGAATAAAGTTCCTGCATATGAATATATAAATTCCCCTTTTCTCCAAAAAAATTATTATATATCTCCTCTGACTTTTTATTATCTGTCCATTGCACTTTATTAATATGAAAAAAATTAGGCTAACGGGTAGAAATAAATCTAGTCTTGTCATTTTCAGAAAAAAATTACATATGTATAAAAAAGAAAAAGAAAAGGAAAAGGTGTATTCTGAAATCTGTCTTGTTACCGTCTTCTCTCCACTATATGGGACTCAGAAAACACAGCCTTGGGAAATAATTGGGGAGTTTAGTGGAGAAGTCCACATTGTATCAATGAAAAGGCAAAACAAATTGTGTTGTCGCTTAATTATATGGGAAACTAAAGCAATTCCACTAACACAATTTCCAGCTGTTATATAGCTTTGCACTTTCAAGCATTGATTAATTTGAATGCCAAACTGAAAGACCATGTAATAGTTTGACGGGCCTAACAAAGACCTACCAACATGTCCGTGTTTTAGGCACACTACATGCACCGCTGGTATACCAGTACATGCATGGAAAAAAAGAAGACGCGGTAAATCTATTTAAAAATTAAAGCACTTCAACTTCATATAGGAAATTATTTCTGGGGGCGGTGGTTCTTGATCATGATCTCATATTATTATAACATAGTAATGAGATTCACCGAGTATATCTGAACATAATATTTGTAAATTAATAACGAAATATATATAAAAAAAAATTTGACGATCTTGCGAATTATATGAAATTATGAATTTGAATAATGATGTAATTCGCTGTTAGGATAATGTAATAGCTATAGCTGATAGCCACTATCAGTTTTTCAAAAAAAAAAAGAACCTAGCATCCCAAGTACTAAATTTGTCATTATCATGCATGACTCGGAAGAACACATTTATCTTTTTTTTTTCTTTTTCTTTTCACGAGGCACTATATTTTCTGAACCTTTTGAAATTGTGATTTATACTTAATTTATTCCCACCTAATACCTGGGATCTTCAGATTCTATTTGCAGCATTAATTTTAAATTCACCAGTTGAACCAGTTTCTCTGTTTTAATTGCAGTAAGAAAAATATTTGTGACAAATTATATTGAAATTCCTGATCCAAGATGGAAATTTATCCATAAAATAATTATAAGGTTGTGGCTGGTATAATTTTTATACAGGCTGAAACTATAGATATTTATGATATTTTTTATATTCTCTCCTCACTCCGGTAACTCTTTTTTATTGGTTTAGTAAAATTTAAATAGGCGCAGCCTATTTTCTTAATAAAAGAAAATATTTGTTAGAGAAGATAATACAATTATTCTGTTTATGTGCAATTACTTGGTCTATATAGATGTATTTTCCATATACTGCAAGTACTCTGTTTTCCAGGAATAATCGAAATTTTCAATAGTAGAGATATATTATTAATAATACAACTCAATCAGAATAGGTACCCTACCTATTTCTTTTCAACTTATTTCAAATGTACCTATTATTATATATACCTACTCAAGAGGCTGCTGACAAGAACTTTTATATCAGATTCTGGAATCATTTTTTTCTGGTCACTGATATTAAACTGATACAGGAAGAGTTTCGTCAAAACTTCAGACACCAATCAACTTTATTTTTTCTATGCAAATTAAACACAATTTATTGAATGCTTATCCAATAAAATAAGAGTAGAACTAGGGTGTTCTTAAGTTCACCAAGCCTCTTGGTGAACTCAAGTCTAAAACCCATGAAATCAGCTTTAAATAATGATTCGAACCGTTGAAACTCGCCTATCTTACGAGTGATGTATCTACATGTGAAAATTTTAAATATTTGAATTAATTTTGTATAAAGTCAAGGGGTCAAAAAACATTCAAAACATGAATGCATTAAAATTAATTTATTAACCTTCTAATTTTAACAGATTGACTTTGTACTAAATTAACTCAAATGTTTAAAAACTTCACATGTAGACACATCATTTATAAGATAGGCGGGTTTCAATGGTTCGAATTCATCATTTAAAGCTGATTTCATGGGTTTTAAACTTGAATTCACCAAGAGGCTTGGTGAACTTAAGAACACCCTAGTTCTACTCATAAAATAATTGTAAGATTATTCTTGTTCTTTTTCACCATTTGAAATACAGAGTGATGGCCTAAGGGTCATGAAAGATACCAAAAAAAAAAATACAGAATGATGTGTGTGTGTGTGTGATAAGAAACTTGCAAGACTTCTCCGTTTAAAAAAAGGGAAGAAGACATCGTTCTAGCATCATTTTGTCTATTTAAAAGAAAACACTGAATAACATATATGCATCAAAATTATGTCACTAAATTTGCTTACACACTTCAGTAAATTTTTGCAGAAACAGAATTACATTACCCGAAAATGTCTTCATGTTCATTCGAAATGCCCACTGTAAAGTAATGATTGGGAGATAAATAGTGCCATATGACCTTAACGATTGAAAGTAAATTAAAGCTGAATTGATACTTGCTGATGCAGAGCCAAGAGAGCCTTCTCTCCTAAATGAATGGTTCTAATTTTTCCTCTTCTAGAGAGAGAGGGAGACAGAAGATACCTTGATAGGGACTGGACACCTCCATTATTCCATAAAATATTATAAGTTGACCAAGGTCTTTAATAGAGGAAAAATGTGATCCTCCATCCTGGCACACCTCCTCTATAAATACCATCCCACAGAAATAACAGACATCATACAATCACACATCACACAACAAACCAATTAAGTGAAGAAGTTCTAGTGAAAGAGAGAGAGAAGCAGAGATCATGGCCTCAAGTACAAAACAAGGGTTCTCTAATGAAATCCATGACATAGCCACAGTTCAAAGCTCCCATGGTCCTCCAAACGAAAACAACATTTCAATCACACAGCTCTTCCCCCCTTACCTCTTTCAAAAGGTCTTTTGAGAAACAGACTTTTATTTTATTTCTTCTAAACTTCTATTTTTTGGAAAAAGCAAAGGAGGAGCCCATTTCTATATATTAAAAATAGAAGCCAGAATTTCTTCTGAACTTCATATAGCAGGAAATATTTTAGTTAAAACTCAGTATGCATGTTGTAGAACACTGTTTACCTTATATTTCACTTTGCATATATTGAGACACATCCATTGCGCTTACTTATTTTGTGACGGATTGTACATCAAGAAATGATCACTCATTTTGATATGTGAACTTTTTCAGGTGGTAGCGGAGGTCGTCGCGACCTTCTTGCTAATATTTGTGACTTGTGGAGTAGGAGCAATAAGCAATAGCGATCGAACCCGTGTGTCTCAGCTCGGTGCCTCCATGGCAGGAGGAATGATTGTTACGGTGATGATATATGCCGTTGGCCACATATCAGGTGCACATATGAATCCGGCAGTCACTCTTGCCTTCGCTGTTTCCAGACATTTTCCTTGGATTCAGGTTAGTCCTTGCTGAACGCACCTTTAGCTGTTCTGCTTTGTTTCTTTTCTTTTTAATTAGTCTTTGCTGCCCATTTGTTTTTTGTTAATTTATCTACACATATAACAGCATGAACTAGATAGATAAGTGTCTGTCTATGTTCAATAAGTGCATAGGCTATTTGTCACTACATGAGAATTGTTTTATATTCTATTTGTTTCATCTGCATAGTGATAAAAACAAGCTTCTCCAAATTCTATTTTTGTTAGTTTCAACACGTTAAAATAGTAGATTCTTTTAACTAAAACAAGTAGAATAAAAGCATCTAAACCAAATGGTACACACTATTAACTCCATTTCCTAGCTAGAATCAAGAAATGAGAGGTCAGTTCAATAAACAAGCAGCACAGTTTACTGTTTTCTTTTCGAAAGGATAAATGCCATTTTTGAGGTGATTAGAACTTAGAAGTTGCCTACCACTACACAAGAATAGATAAGATTGAGGTAGAAAAAAAAAATTGCCAGAATATTCTCTATTTCACCAACCAAAAATAATAATGCTATAAAGCACAATAACTTTGCTCTTTTTTTATTAATTACTTAATAATATTTAAGTAACACTAGCTAATACATACCTGGGAATTAACGAATAACTAAAGTGCAGGGAATAAGTGACATAATTGAATCTAGTAGTAACTCATAATTAAACTAAATCAAGATCAAGTACATAATGATATGGTCATATCAGATTGATCATATCACAGTTATTAGACCATGCATGCTTAGCGTAATAATGATATGGTCGTGTAACAGGTTAAATTATTAAGCAGATATGTCAGAAGTTAACGTCTGTTCTTTTAATCTCTCCAATGGTTTAACAGGGCATGCACCGACAAATTATAAAGTAATGAAGAAGTACACAGTTAATTATAATTACCAGTTGCATCTGTTCGCACGCAACTGCAATCCATATCGTATATCTATCATCTCAGTTGTTATCGGAGCTAGTTATAAAGTTTCACTTTTCTCCATAAAGTGACTTAGTCACCTCTTCTCATACCCTTTTAAAATGTAAGTTGCTTAAATATCAAGGATCATTTTTTTAACAGCGCTTTGTCATGTAGTAGAACATCTTTGGTACACACATGTTGGCCCCCAGAATTAATATACACATTATGCAAGTTCATATTCTATGTACAATTACAAGATATGCACATATACATCGATCAGAATTTTTTAAATCTCAAAATATTTTGTTAGGGACAATTATATATTTTAAGAAGAAATCATGATGATCAGCCACTATCAGACCGTTTCAACTGTTTTGGTGGTTTCATTTATTAATTAGTATATATATTAAAAGAGAAAAGTTCCTAATCTAGCTTCCACAAAGTATTAATGATTGCTTGCATCAAGGTTACTATACATGCAAAAAGAGTTCCAAAAGGCTACATTTAATACTATCATTTTTAATCGTTTTCCGTCACGTAGTCTGACATATACATGTTTCCTAATTGTTTCACCAGATCGACCATGCATTTCTTTCCCATCAAATCTTAATGAGGCACAGTTATTGTATTTGCTGGTTGTCCGTAAGCTTGCATGTGATAGTCCAACCTAATGGATCTTAATTGGTTCATGCATAAATGGTCCAGCCAGGGACAGGTCCCATGCATGGATCCACTTGATTTGTAATAGCAAATTATTCATGGCTAATTAAAAGGCAGATGTACTTGTATGCACATGTTTGGGGGCAACCTTAATATTAGATTTGTCCTACATAGGTTAAGAAAATCAACAAGGCTTAGAACTATATTACATCAATCTGCAAACTAGTTAATTTTTATTACAAAAAACTATCATAAAAAGAAACAAATGTTTACGTGAATATTTACATATCTGCTCACTGTATCATATAAGATCACCAAAGTCAACGAGATGAGCTTGCACTCAATTATATTATTAACATATAAGGATAATATCTTGTTTAGGGTTTATATGTGCTGTAAATGTCCGAATATTGATTTTAAAGTAGGAAAAGTTTAGATTTTATATTCAAAATCATTAACCAGTCCTAATCAAATACTAGCTAGCTACTATATTTAAATGATGTTTGCTTAAAATATTAGGATGTAATATCTGAAAGAAAAGGACTCTTTTTATTCTCTTTAAACTCTGTTTCATTCCTTTATAAAATATAGACGTTGGCATGTGTTGTTGATAAGGGGATAAACTTTGGGACCAGAAAATCATTCAGGAAGGTCGAGACAAGTACATTAAATATTTTTGTTCTAGCACCAAAAGATACGATAAAAATGCAATCTTGTAAACCGTGTATCACGTGGCTTCACGGTGTGCTGAGTTTACAAAGAAAAACCTCTAACGAGCAATCCCAGCCTTTGGTGGTGTCTTGATACCCCAATCATGTGTAAACTAAAGTCACTTTCCATGTCCCATACCTTTCTCTAAGTGCTCTGATAATATATTTTAATATGACATCTGATTGCTGCTTTTCCAGTCAAAAGTATCATAGCCTGTGGATCCTTTTTTTACCCTGGTACCACCTGCCTGACTGTTCGTACCAGTTACACCACAAATTCTGTATCAAGTCAATAAAGAACCTCAATTATTATTGGCAGGAAAATTATCTGCAACACAACAGTTAATAGTTTTCATCAGTAAAAGCTCTTTATTATCACGCCAACTCCACGTACTACTTCAATTAATTAGGCATGTGTAACTTACTTGGGTTTGAACATTTCTAATTATTTCTTTTTATTCACTATAACAGGTGCCCTTTTACTGGTCAGCTCAGGTGAGCGGTGCCATGTTAGCGTCGTTCACTCTCAAAGTGCTGCTCCATCCAATAACAAACATTGGCACCACCACTCCTTCCGGCTCAGAGTGGCAGGCGCTGATCATGGAGATAATGGTTACCTTCATTATGATGTTTGTTACCGCTGCCGTTGCAACTGATACTAAAGCGGTAGGCACTTGTGTTTGTTATGAGTTACTACAAAATCAGCATAATTTATCACAAATAAAGAATTAAAAAAAATAAATAAATAACTGGCTTTGTTTATCTTATCTCTATCGGAGTGTAATATATTGTATTGGGTTTGTGTGCAGGTAGGAGAATTAGCAGGATTAGCAGTTGGATCAGCAGTTTGCATAACCTCAATATTTGCTGGGTAAAATAGAAATATAAGCTAATTATAACTATAACTAGTTTAATTTCACAGTAGGCTAATGCTTTATGCAAAGAAAATAGCCCATTTCTTAGGTTGGAACATATACACAAGCCTAATACTCGAATTGTAATTAAATATATAAGGGCTGAAGGCCTCAAACTGATGGTCCATATAAGCCCAAAATATGTCCAACCCCAATTAATTCACTCACTGCTCATTTAAGGCATTGAATTTTGTTATCAACAACTCATGATACTCATCTAAGAAACCAGAACTAGAACCATAGAACTCAAATAATAGAAACAAAATAAATAATTAAATGATAGAGTTAGTTCACACGTCCTGAGAATAATGGAGTAATGCAGGCCGGTATCGGGCGGGTCGATGAACCCGGTACGGACATTGGGCCCAGCAGTGGCTAGCCACAAATACCATGGATTGTGGGTTTACTTCATTGGTCCAGTCATCGGTACATTGTCCGGCGCATGGTGTTACAACTTGATACGAGTGCCAGAGAAATCACCAGCTAACACAGAGAGGTTGTCGTCATTCAAATTGCGACGCATGCAGAGCCAACTGTCGGCCTACACCGAAGGTGGCCGGGATGTTGAGAATGTGTGAGTGTGCAATATCATAAGGGGTGGGATTACAAGTACTCAAAAATTAATCCCGAGTGTGGTGTGTGTTATATGTGAGCAGCTGTATTAGCTGCCCTTATTACCGTGTCTTTTTTTTCTTTTTTTTTGGGCTGATTGTGAGGGACATGTGTTCCAACCAGCTCCTACTTTGTAAGATCATGGCATGCTGTTGTAATACGGGCTTCTTGATTTTGCTAATAACAAGCGATCTCTGATTTAATATACCGAGTCAATATATATACTCTCCAGTGAAGAAGCCATGATGTGTTCATTAGGTGTCGACCGAAAAATTATTTCAATTAGAAGTATTAATGACAATCAGTTAAAATCAAGTTGCGTAGATAAGAGTACACTATTATTAAATACATATTAAAAGTATATATAAAATCAAGTTGCGTAGATAAGAGTACACTATTATTAAATACATATTAAAAGTATATTTAAAAGATTAAGGGTGGAGTTTTTGTTTTTGGACAAAATATCATTCAAAGTCAGTTGTAAATACATATTAAAAGTATACTTTTTTATTTTACTATTACCGTTGGATCAACAATTTTCAAAGTGACTTAATAAATAGTAAAAAAAATTCCAAAAAATGTAAAATTTGATCTCCAAGTACATATTAATATGGAGAACAAGATAAATAATTTGGATCGGTTATTTGGACTTTGAATCGGTGATTTATGGTCCAATGCACAAAAATGTCTATGTATTGCAATGTATCATAGCCCAACTCTCTCTCTCTCTCTCTCTATATATATATATATATATGAGGAGGGTTCAAATGCACCCAAAATTTTTGTGCACCCAAATGCACCCTATCCTTTTTCTCCGTTTTCAAAGTTCGAATAGTCAATCCGAACCGTTAGATGCAATCTATATATTAAGATGTGCTTGGAGACCAAATTTTACATTTTTTGGAATTTTTTTACTATTTATTAAGTCACTTTGAAAATCGCTGATCCAATGATCCAGAAAATATAAAACCAGCGATTTTCAAAGTGGCTTAATAAATAGTAAAACAATTTCAAAAAATGTAAAATTTGGTCTTCAAGCACATCTTAATATATCGATCGCATCTAATGGTTTGGATTGACTATTCGGACTTTGAAAATAGAGAAAAAAGATTTAAAAGATAGGGTGCATTTGGGTGCACAAAAATTTAGGTGCATTTAAACCCTCTTCTATATATAGAGAGAGAGTAAAGCTAGGGTGTGATGTGCTCACCAAGAGGATATGATGAGCGCAACTTTAAAAGTATATTGGATCAACTTTAAACTCAAAATCCAAACCGTTAAAATCCATGTAC
Source organism: Carex pumila (assembly GCA_033356055.1). Lineage (NCBI taxonomy): Eukaryota > Viridiplantae > Streptophyta > Magnoliopsida > Poales > Cyperaceae > Carex > Carex pumila. Next base: position 71,381 of record JARJHM010000468.1, on the reverse strand, counting down.
TTCATAAGTGATGTATGTATATATAAAATTTTAAAAGTTTCAAGTTTATTTGTTACACGGTCAAGCAGTCAAAGAAATGATAAAAATTGAATATATAAAACAACTTATAAATTAAGTTATAAAAAGTTACTTTCTTTGATCGCTTGACCTTGTAAAAATAAACTTAAAACTTTCAAAAAATTTCATGTACATGCATCACTCATGAAGTATAAGTTTACATACCAAAATTGAGAGCTATATAGATTTACATACCAAAATGGAACCAACAAAATCCAAAGTTCACAAAGGCGAAAAAGGAATTCAGTTTGGAACTAACCTGAAGACTTCTCGAAGCTTCAACGGCAATGGAGGACGAGGTGGCGCCATCGCTGAAACTCTAAGTCGTCGCTAGCTGTCACAGAAGAAGGGGAGAGCCGATCGAGGAAGGTGATCGCCGCGGCTGCTTGGTCGAACTGAATCGCGCCGCTGGGAGTGAATCGCACGAGAGAGAGAAAGGGAGAGAGGAGAAAAGAACGTTTCAAATTTTAAATGGACCCTCCATTTGATTTTTCAGCGCAAATTCAGAATCAGATCAGATGGGATTTGCATGAATATAGAAGGCAGTCCAAAGGATGTCAATGCAAAGCAGATATGGCTATTTGCTTTGCAAAGTAGAGCAGCCTTATTCATATATATATATATATATATGAGGAGGGATCAAATGACACTGTCCATTTTCAAAGTCCAAACAGTCGATTCAAACCGTTCAACTTGATAGATATGTTAAAATGTGCTTGCAGATCAAATTTTACATTTTTCTGAATTTTTTTTGGGTTTATTTAGAGGGGTTCAAAAATTCAACGGTTTGAATATAACGATTTTGTTAAATACTTAATAAATAGTAAAAAAATTCAGAAAAATGTAAATTTTGATTTCCAAGTTACTCTTAATATATCCATCATATTGAACGGTTTGGATCGACTATTTAGATTTTGAAATTTCGAAAATGGACATTGTCACACCATGTCACCAAAAAGTGGTGTAATCCGATCCCTCCTCTATATATATATAGAGGAGGGATCAAATGACACCATTTTTTGGTGACATGGAATGACACCGTCCATTTTCAAAATCCAAACAGTCGATCCAAACCGTTCAACTTGATGGATATGTTAAAATGTGCTTACAGATCAAATTTTACATTTTTCTGAATTTTTTTTGGTTTATTTAGAGGGGTTCAAAAATTCAACGGTCTGAATATAGCGATTTTGTTAAATACTTAATAAATAGTAAAAAAATTCAGAAAAATGTAAAATTTGATTTCCAAGTTACTCTTAATATATTCATCATATTGAACGGTTTGGATCGACTATTTGGATTTTGAAATTTCAAAAATGGACATTGTCACACCATGTCACCAAAATAGTGGTGTAATCCGATCCATCCTCATATATATATATATATATATATATATATATATATATATATATATATATTATATTATATTATATTATATTGAGGAGGGTTCAAATGCACCATCATTTTGGTGCTCCAATATGCACCACGTCCTTTATCTCCATTTTCAAAGTCCGAACAGTCGATCCGAACCGCTCAACATGATCTTCATAATAAAATATGCTTGGAGACCAAATTTTATATTTTTTTTAGAAATTTTTTACTATTTTTCTAGATAAGTACAATATGACTTTATCAGATGGTCCAGAATCTCCTTAAAATGATGATTTTGTATCTATCTTAAAAAATAGTAAAATAATTCTAAAAAATATAAAATTTGGTCTCCAAGCATATTTTATTATAAAGATCATGTTGAGTGAGTCGGATCGACTGTTTGGACTTTGAAAATGTAGATAAATGATGTAGTCTATGTGGAGCATATTGAAGCACCAAAATAATGGTGCATTTGAACCCTCCTCATATATATTTAAGGTGTCAGATTCTTTTCTTTAGTTGTCAAATATTCACGCTTTAGAGAAATAAAATAGCAACTTTACTATTTTTTCTTTTGCTTTTATATAAACAATTATATTGTTTTAGAAGCTTAGCTTTATTTTAATGTCCATTCTTTAAATTACGTGGCAATACAGCTATCTTGGTTACTTCATTTTGAAACTTAAATACTTATTCAACAACTGAAAATTTACTCCACCATACTCAATTTATTATAAGAATTAGAGTGATTTGTGAGATATTTTTTATTCATTAAAACACTAGAGCCTTGAGTGCTTGCTTCTCTTGTATTAGAGTCTTTAGTGCTCTTGAGCCATTTTCGTGCTCAGGCCGTGTGACTTCTCAAACTTTGTAAGAGCTCACCGGTTCCATCTTATACTCCTTTTTCATTGGGGAAAGACGCGTCATCAATATAGTCGCGAAACCCCAGAGACGTAGGCGTTAGTGTTAAACTCTATAAACGTCCCTCGTGTCAAGTCTCTCTATACTCTATTATTTACTTTAATATTTATTAGTTTAGATTAAAGTTATTTTAGTTTCTACTACGAATAACTTGTAGACACGTGTAGGAATTTAACTTATACTAAAAGTTTAAAAGACCTATTCACCCCCCTCATCTCTCTCTAGGTGCCTTTAGGACCAACATCTTCTTCCACCATCAAAGAACTAAAACAAGAAATCCATTAGAAAAGTTGGAGAGGATTTCTCAAGGGCCATATCTTGCTGTCTTGGAAAACCTATTCCACAATCCAACAACAAAAGGCGAGAAATACTTCTTGCCTTCTAGAGTCTAGTCTCGCACTCACGAATACAGTTGCTGCTCTACTAAAGGCTTTGGATATTCCATGACAAACAATATGAAATCAGGTATTCCGCACTTATGATTATGTTTTGGGTCTCTTTGGCATATGACGGTTCTTACGTTAAGGTGAGAATTGTTTCTTCTTTCTTGGGGTGTAAGTATTTGACTCTTAGATGAGCTATAAATGTTTGATCTCTAGACAATGCGTAATTGTTTGGTCTTTATGATTCCTCAACACATCTGACCCTGGCAAAATTTCTAGCTTCGCCACTAGCTGGACATAGTTTGTTCGCTCGTTTGATAGATTTTACAATTTGATCTTATTTGTTGGATGAAAGTAGGGGTGTTCATTGGGTCCGGTTTAGTCGAGAATCGAACCAAATTAGTTTGGACCAAATAGTTTGGTTTTTTCGATTAATGGTTCGGTTCGGTTTGGAAATTTTTAAAACTGAAATAACCGAACTAACTGAACTTTATATATTATGAATTTGTTCCAGACTGGCCCAACTTATTTCTTAATACCCCGGTTTATTTCTTAATCAATTGCTTTAAATACTTTGGTTTATTTCTTAATACCCCGGTTTATTTTTTTAATATACTTCGGTTTATTATAAATCAACTGTTTTAAATAAAAAATTAATATATTTCGGTTTGAACCGAACAAATCGAACAAACCGAAATAAAACTTTGGTTCGGTTGCAATTCTAAATTGGTTTAGTTCGGTTCTATTTTTGAAATTGAATTATAATTTTGATTTGCCTAATTCGATTCGATTTCAACTAAACCAAACCGAACCGAACCGTTTGATTCAGCTCAGTCCAACTCGCTACTGACTCAATTTGATTATGAGCTAAGATTTTAGCTCAACATCTCATTCAGTTGTTGTAGTGGGCCAATCACGAGCTGGATCCAACTCGTAATGAGCCAAGTAAATATGATTTATTAAATATGATTTCATATAAAATTATACATACATATCAAATTTTATATCTTTCTATAACATTTTTAAATTGTCTGGAGGCTTTAGTCAAGTGATTTTTTATTAATCTAACAAGTAAAATTATTCTATAAAATATAATCTCCAAATATATTTTTCATATAAAGATTGGTTCGAACATGAATCCAATCTCACTCTTCTATATATATATTAAATAAAAATTAAGGCAGTGAAGATCGTTTCCAAATATGCAAATAGGCAGCATGTCCTGTCCGCGGATTTGCTCCTCGAGACCTGGCTTAATTCATATCCTCTGCATTAATGCACCGTTTGAGTTTAAATCTGATCGGTTCGTTTTTTATGAATCTTGAAAGAATCCAGGCGTGGACCAAATTAATCCGGATTCTGATCGGACGGTCTGGAGGTAAAATCAAACGGTGCGTTAATGCAGAGGTTTTGGACTTGCCCTGGTTATGACGACAAAAAGTTAATTTAAACAGGAGTACTACACGAAAGCTAAACCATGCTTCTACGGTGGGAAAAACTTTTACAAAGTTTAGACCAGAATAGCAGGAACAGGGAAATAAATCTGCTACCATCCTAAGGGATTGTAGGATCCCTACAATTCCAAATGCAACCTTTCCATTTTTGAGTTGCACGAATCTCTATAGAAATATTTTTCATACACGAATCTAGAAATAAATGAAAGGTTAGATTTGGAATTTTAGGGACCTACAATATCGTAGCAGATTTATTCCGCAGGAACAGCCATATCTTCGTGGGCCCCACTTCATGACCATCCGGTCGGACATCTGTTACTTTTTTCTGAAAAAACTGATAGTGAGGACATCTGTTACCTCAAAATACCCGAATCTATGTTGCGAAGCTTTTAAACTGATAAATGGGACCCTTACTGGATCAATTATAGAACAGAGGATCCCTACACAAAAAGTTATATGATTTATGTATATAGGAAACCAGCATTAATTCTGTTCAACTGTAAAGCGTTTCATGCCGTCAATCCTCACGGATTTGTGCTAACACCGCGATCATCTCTACTTCCAAAATCATAGCCTGGCCCACTTTCAGAATCATAGTTTCTGATCTTAAATAAACGCAACAGGTTCATTTAAAATGTCCCCGGGATTTTGTTTCTGATCCTATATAAATGCTGGTCTCTGTCCGCGTGCTTCTAGAGAGGAAAAAAACCAAGGCGGAGAGAGAGGAAGGGAGGGGACGAATTCTATTTCTTTTCGAGGTAATCCGATTTATTTTCGTTTTCTTAATTTCTTCGCTGTTTTGTTTATTTTAGGTTTGATTTTTGTTGTCAGCTGAGAATATATTGTCGACCCAGTAATTGAAAATATATTCGAATTTAGCTTATAAATCTTAGGTGAGAATTTTTGGTAATCCTAGGGTTCCTTCTGTTGTCTTCGCTATCCGTACGATTCGGCATTTTTTTCTTTGTTTTAAGGGAATAATATCTCCGATTTAGCATGTCTCTCTTTCGATCTTTAAATTAAATTGGGATTAAGCTACCTATGGATCAGTCCTGCTAATGTGGAATTTGTCGGTTATTTTTTAAAAGTAAACAAGAACACGGTTATTAAGGTATGCTTGTGCATTTTTTCAATTGAAACCCTGTGATGGTCTATCTTGGTTTTAATTTTTCCAATTGAGATCACGCATTATTATTTGTCCTTTGGTATTAGGGGCTCACTCAATAAAATTCAAAATAAAACCAAATTGGAACTCTAATTACTCCTTTACCAAATTAATTATTGAAGCCTTTAACTGCTGTTCTAATTTAAACATAAATTGATTTTCTTTTGTTGTCTTTCAGGAATTGGGATTATCAGTCTGAACTGATAATCTCAACTTCCTTCACAGAACTTTGCCAACCAATTTCTGTAAAACAATTTCCAGCTTAATGTAATTTTGGTAGACCCTTGAAAAAAAATGGGAGATCATCTGGTTATAAATGTCGAGAAAATGGGAGTTGCTCCTTCTTCCTTTCTGGGGCCCAGTGAACATAGAGGAGAGAGGGAGTTAGCAATTAATGAGGAAGAACAACCTCTTGTTAGTATGGCTGAGTGCCGCATTTGCCAAGATGAGGATCTAATCCAGAATCTAGATAACCCTTGCACATGCAGTGGTAGCCTCAAGGTTTGTTTTTCTAATTTTTTCTTAATTATTATTGAATTAATGTTCTTGTGTTAGTCAAAAAATTATTTTACCCTGAATGGGGTTACAAAACTAGCTTTTCCAGATGCTATTAATTTAAACAAGTTTGGTATTATGTACATTCGTTTAAGAGTTGATAATGATGGGCCAGCAACTTAAGGTTTCACTTAATGTGAAAGAGATAATGATTCAAAGTTAGAAATCATGTAAACATTAACACATAAATTGTCACCTAACATACACATAAACTGTTACCTAACAAAGCACCAGTAAGTTTTGGCCCAAGACCCAGGCTTTTTTTCCCCTTTTAGCTAGGCTTTTCTATTGTGCTTGATGTAACTGGGAAGTTAATATTTTTGTATTCCTTACTCCATGTCTGATCTAAAGTTGAACATTATTGTATGTTACAGTATGCCCATAGGGCTTGTGTGCAGCGATGGTGCAATGAAAAAGGCAACATAACATGTGAAATTTGCCATCAGGTGAGGTGCCTCATTTGTATTTCTACAATATGTCAACCCAAAAGCTTGCATATGAATGTTGCTTTTCTGTAATTACAGTCATACAGAAATGGGTACACTGCACCTCCTAGAATTATTCCAGATGAAACCACCATCGACATAAGGCAAATTCTCTTTCTAGTTTCATTTTAATGACTTTTATCTGCCTCCTTCCCTCCTTCCTAATTTGTATATATCTTATTTTAAAAAAAATGCATGTTGACCTTTGTTTGTACAGTGGCACGTGGACCATAACAGGCACACCATTCGATCTGCATGACCCTCGGATTCTTGCAGTGGCCACATCACAAAACCAGTTACTTGGATCTGATTATGAGGATTATGCTGCCAACAGTGGTACTACTTCCTTCTTCCGTACTGCTGCTCTGATAGTAAGCTCTTTTGCCTTGAAGTAATAGTGGTTGCATTTATCTTGAAGCTGTTTCTAATTGGCCCACATATATATTTTTTAATTTGTTGTCCCTGAATTCTCCCTTTGTATGCAGATGCCAAATAGAGAACATATCTCTTTTCGATGTGCAAAATCATTAATCAATATAAGTTTCTGTAAGGGTATGGATCCATTGGCCATGGTTGTAATTGACAATCTTAATAATATTTTCCAAATCGAGCCAAAAAATTGTAAATAATTAATAAAAAGAAGTCATGAACATGTTGTTGATCATATAAATTAGTTGTGCATAAAATTTCATGTAATTTGAGTGTCATTTGTTGCACATTAAAAGTTGCAACAAATTCCATCAATTTTTAGGTGTATGACATAAATATAGTATAGATCACATTCCAAATGTCAGATTTCAAACCTAGAAGCTATTTTTATATTGTTAAGATTGTCAAGTTAATCCATTTTTAATTGATCCCAATATTTGATGTAATATAAATAACTTACCGCAAATATTTGGTGCGGAATCCAAATATTTGTTATATTCCACTTGTATCATTGTTTGTAACCTGTTATGGGAAAAAAAATCAACTCATGAATTTAAAAATTGCCAAAAAAAAAAATGAAACAGTTTATGGGACTACTTCTGTTGAAACCTGCCTTGTTCATAAATGATGAAGATGATGATGGCTCTGCAATATTCTCTGTAAGCAAAATTGCAGCATTCATGCTATATCAAATTATATTTCTTCTTATTTTTCACTGGTTGGTGATTTTTGTACAACTGACAACGTCTTGGGTAAATTGAACAGCTATTTGTACTGAGGACTTTGGGTTTTCTGCTTCCCTTTTACATTATGGCATGGGCAATTAGCATCATTCAGCACAGAAGGCAAACTCAGGTTAGCAAAGCACACCCACCTATCCCTCTGTATCTCTTTGACAGAGTGATGTACATGGTTTTGATATATTTTATTTTTCAATTTGAATCTGAGCAATAAATTTAGATAATTTTCCGAATATTGCAATCCATATCCTGTAAAACTTGCAATGTTACACAAAATATTACTGACTACAAGAGCTAACTTTCTTAATTACAACAAAAACAACCAAGTCTTTAGTTGCAACCAAGCTAACTTTCTTAATTATTCCAAAATTAATCCTCTTTACAAGTATCCCCTTTTCTTCACGCTAGTAACACATTTTAATATAAAGATCATATTGAGTGGTTCGGATCGACTCTTTAAACTTTGAAAATAGAGATAACGATGCTGGGGCATGATGGCGCACAAAACCAATGGGGTATTTTCACCTACTCATTGTAAAAATATGTTTATGTTTGTTTCTATGGGTAAGATCGTCTTTTAAGAAAAAATTAACTCAAATTTTTGAACAACCTATAAGTATTAAACCATGAATTTTGAAATTAATGTCGCTTGATGGGCTAGTTATATTAGGGTTATTGATAATGTTTTGCTAGTTATATTCTATATGTTTTACAGCGGTATGTGATAATGTACAGTTTTGCAGGAGTACACATGAAATCCTGTCTGGGAAAAAAAGATTATATCTCTGGGGTTTACAGCAGAGCCCCCACTTAATTCTCATTTTTTCAATCTTCCAAATTTCATAATTTAATAACAATATGTTTGGCATTGTTTCTGCATCAGTTGTGTTAATTACAGAGATCCGTGGACAAATCTTTAGCAAATGCACACTGGTTATGATTTTTTATTGCTTACACATGTAACATGGACACCCTTTAGATTTTTTACTTTTTTGTCCATAAAGTTTGTTTTTCCTAAAATGTGTTTGTCATTTGCATTGTTTCACTTGACAGGAAGCAGCAGCAGCCCTAGCAGCTACAGAAATGGCATTTATACTGCAGTCAGGTCAAGGAAGTGGTTTGCATTTTACAATTGCACCTGACTCTCCCACCACTCCTCAGGGTGAACCTTAACTCCATTAAGTGCTGTAACCAATATTGGTTACAGCTCGAAATAAATTGTTAAGCAGAGCCTGAGACCATACTGCACTTGTTGTAATCTCACTAGGCTGAGTGCAAAGATTCATGAATTCCCCTTCCATCTTTTTTGTCTTCTATCTTTTGTTTGCTAACAATCTTTGGCTGATTTGTTGTACATAGCTGGACCTTTGAAGAGATTATATATGAACATGGAATATTGTCCCTAATAAGAGTTGTTGGTTTTCTTATGTGGGGGGTCCCATGTTCTGTGCGCTTGGCTCCAGTGCATTCAAGTTTATATGCTCCAATATCTTAGGCTCGACGATCATTTGCGTGGGTCGAAACTAGAATGATTGAACTTGCAATTCAACAGACATTCGTCCGATTTCTAAAACAACAATGGTTAATTTTCTAAAACAACAGGCATAATCAAAAGTTCCTGCTTTTAGCGAACTCTGTTAAAATTGACGAACTTAACAAACGTTAAACGTCTTTTTGTTATTTTTTGAGGGAATTGGCAGAAGCTGCAGCAAACATTCAACGGCAACGGCCAGAATCACCAAGTGACATAACTTTTTGTATGCACAATTGATAATTTTCTTTTATAGTATACAGAAATGTTATCAGCTATAATGTCTAAACAAGACAAATATGCCCCCACATTCTGGGTTCTCACTAGATTTAGAAACTTAAATAGTTAATAATGACAATGCTTCAAGTACATCCTTAATCTTTCTGCACGATACAACGCTCTTTGTTCAAAATTGAGAGCAAAATATATTTTTACAATTTTAATAGACAGTAAAATCAGTAATAATCATGAGAGCAGTCAGCATCATCTCCTTCACGGCCTTCAACAAAACCAGCACTACTACCGTAGTCATCATCTTTTCTCCCACGTCCCATTAAATGCTTAAGCTGCCGGTTATCGTCAGGCTGCACTCGTCCAGTTATCTCTAGGCACAAGCCACTAGTAAGCTTCTTGTTCTCTTTTCCTTTAGCTGGTTTCTTCACAGGCCCAGGGTTGATAAACACAGGCTGTACTTTCACTGTCGGATTTGGTTGTATGCGGTTGATATCTCTTTCTTCTGGACCCGGTGGCCTTAAAATGCTGAAATCTGATTCTAGTTCTGAAGCTTCCTCCTTGTTTACAACCACCTGCCAAGAAAATGGAAAAATAACTCTCCACATGTTAAGAGCCAAACACTTGCTGTGCCTAGTCTCCAATTTCAATTTCAGATGTACTTCTTTCATTAAATTCATAGGGAAGGATGTGAGTAAACTAACCTTGCGACCAACCAAATCAAACGTGACAATCACATTTTTTCTCTTTGCTTCAGTTGCTTCTTCTAATTCCTTCTGTTTTTTCTTCATTGCTTCTTTCTCCTAATTAACAAATAGAGAATTTTTTTTGAAGAAATGCGAGCATTCACTGTGCACAACAAATTTCAGCTGTAAGTCTTAAAAAGATTCAGATTGTGTACCTCAGTTGATAACCAGCTATTTCCTTCTATCTCATAATAATCACTCTGATCATCTATGACTTTGGTTCTAGCAGCTGAGTTTCTATCATAATCTACTAGCCTCTTAGCATAATCTTCAGCTGCTACTTCCTCTTTAGAAAGAGGAGCATCAAAGTCAGTTAGACCAGCATAAGTGCTGCCTTCTTTCAATACAAGAGCACCACAAAAGCTACAAGGCCCTTCCCCTTCTTGTTCACACACAATCTTGCCACATGACAAGCAGTTACTCACCAGAGCATGCCTGCAAAAGGTAATTAGGCAAAGTATTTTTGGAAAATTTCAAGTGTACTCCTAAAAAAAATCAAAATATTATACAATTCTAAAAAGAAGATAAATATCTCCTTTTACCCTTTTAATGCCCGATTCATGTTATCTTTACCAAACTTCTAATTTCAGAAAAAGGCAAAAAAACCGAAATTTGTTGTATTCTCCTTACAAATTTACATTAAGGCAAACAGTGAAGTAGTGGAAGACAGCATCTTCTCAAAAAACAAGTTCCATGTTTCTAGGCTATCGAATGATATTTCCTGTTTCGGAGGGGCTATCTGTGATATTTTTCTGCATGTTGAAGTCTACGTAACATGGACCCTTCTACAGGCATGCAATGCCAGTGTCTGACACAACACTAACACTCATTTCTCAATAGAAATTAAATGAAAATGATATGTTGTATCATGTCATGTCATGTCCGTGTTCATGCTACACAGGTTAAAGTTCATACAGCATAGCCTCTTCTGTGTGCGTATGGGAAACAGATACATATTCATACAACTACTGTAACGTATCTATAACAGACTATGATCATACCTTCGGGCCTGACAGGCACAAGGCTTCCCTTGCTTGAATACAACAGAACCCTTTGCAGCTTCAGCAAGGGAGATAGTTTTTCTTCCTTTTTTCTTTTTAACATTACTTGACCTTGCTCTGACCTCTGGTTGGCTCTTAGGATGTTGTGTGACAGGGGGTGCTGCAGCCTCTTGTGGTGCCATAGAGGATTTCTTACTGGAACTGGATCCACTTGAAGATAGTTTAGTGTGAATTGGTGGGTTATAGATTTGTGGATGTGGGTTTCGGATCACAGCTGAAGGATCCAAATGGCCTCTTTTTTGTAGGTATCCTTGGATCACATCATGACCTGCCTCTTCACCGATTATATTCTGCTTAAATGAAATAATCAGTTATTTTCTTCCACCAAGGAGCATATTTACAGAGGAAAAATAGGAAGAATTTTATCAATGAACTCGGAACCATAAACAAAAGATCAATGTACCAACTGCTACTGGCACATGCAGATGAACCAGTACAGTGCCTATTTTTGATACAAAAACTACATTAGCAGAGCACTGAACCGTAACTGAGACCAAAAAACACTTCGAAAGTAAACAAAAATCAAAACAAAAAATGAATAAGTAGAAGAGAAAGGACTTAAACCAGAAGCAATTACGGATAATGGTACTACGCCAGTACAGAAACTGACCACCACAATACCAAAATCTAGAGCGCAAATACAGAAATGTTAAGCAGACTAACTCATCAGCAGTTCCTCGAAATAATATCGGAGTATTGTAAAAATGCAATGATTCCACAATACTCCTCTCATCTATCTAATCTCAAAGAAGAACGAAAAGATATATCTAGTTGTAACAGATCGTAGAACGGTAGAAGTATTAGCAAACCTTGATATAATCAGCGGCGTCTAAAGGAGGAGCGAGCTCGCAAAAAGAGACGAGACCAGAGATGAGGTCGCCGTCCAATTGAAGCCCGCTCTCGATTTTCCCGCTCAGTTCGTGCAGCGCGGCCTCCAGCCATTGCCCCGACGCCATCTCTCACCCCTTCCCGACCCCTTCTCTCTCGGTAAGACCAGCAAAAATAGGAAGTGGCGTCCGGATCACTGAAGTAACTCAAAATTTGTTATTATATACTGACCGTCCAATGAGATTTAGGCCCTCTATAATATTCGTGTCAAAACAGATCTGACGGTTCAGATCTATGCACAAAATTTGAGTTACTTTAGTTGAAAAGTCCAGAGAATTTCTGACTTGGGCCTTTCTCTAGTAGGCTAACGGAAAGAAAAGTAGACTGGGCTTGGTTAGGCTTTATTGGGCTCAACTAATCAAAACCTAATTTTTTGAGGCTGCAAAGTTGGCCTGTTAGCAAGATATTTCTAGGAAGAAATTTTCCTTTAAAGAAAATAAAATAGAAATACCATCCGAGAAAGTAAAAAGTTTGGAAACAAAAAATGAAAAAAAAAAAAAAAAAACTACTTTGAAAGTTCGGCCAGTATGGATATTTTTATAATTACGTTGAATTCAAATCCGACGAATCAAATCGCATATTATAAGTAGGATATCAGAATAAGTAAATATTTAAGGCAACAAATGTAAACTTCCTATTTATTACTTTAAATTTCCAAGATTAGAACATAACTACGAACAACCGGATCCGAATTTAGATTGGGGAACAATCTAATTTTTTTTTTGTTGGCACTTAAAAGAAAAACAGAAATCCAAAGTTAAGAGTTTTACTTTGCAAAAAATTCATAACTTCAACAATTATGCAGACTAAGACTGGGCACTTTAAAAAAGAGACATAATAGATCTACGCACCTCTCAAAAGATCTGCGACTTTAGAGCAATTCTAATTCAGTAATTAAAATTAATTGCTAAATAATAGTTATAAAAAATTTAAAAATTCATGTGATGCGTTGATACAATTAAATTAAATTGTTTTCTATGTCCACAACACTGCACCTTTCTTTCTTCTTGGAGAGAGAATACTAAGAAATTTTTTGAGTCAATTAATTAGACCGTGTGTCATTAAACAAACATTTATTTTTAAAACAAATTTGTTAATTTTAAAACTGTTGTACATCCTAGCAATTATATTAGCAATTGACACATTATATTAACAATCCTAAAACAATTACCTTAACTCTATTTTTTTATTTGACAAAAAAAAAATCATACATTGAGAGAAAAAAAAATAGATACGCATACTGAATAGATATACAGACTTAGGGGTGATTAATGAGCGAGCATGAACGAGTTAAGGTATGCTCATGCTCGCTCATTAAGTAAATGAGCTGATAAATTAGCGAGTTGTAAATGAGCGAGCTTTTAACGAGCGAGTTATGAGCGACTCACGAGTTATGACTTATGACTCATAACAAAATTATATAGTGTGTCCACGCATAACAAAATTTGTTAAAAGTCAGCATAACAAAAATCAACAAATTGTCATAATTCATTTAAATAAGCGAATTGTTATTACTATTACTTGTTTTGGGCTTTAAGCGGAGGTTTTGATTCTACCGATTTACAAAAATAAATGAACATGAAATTATGAATATTAGTATATTACACAGGATTAAATGTTACATTGTGCTCACTATATCACACAGGATTAAATATGAAATTATGCTCACTATTTCTCAATCTTAATGAGGCAAAATTGATGTTACACAGAATTACATAGGATTAAATGTGGCAAATTTTTAATGAGCGAATCGGATTATGCTTGCTCATTAAGTAAATAAGCAAGTTTAAATGAGTGAATAAATGAGCGAGTTTAGACCAGCTATTAATTAGCGAGTTATGCGCGATTTACTTACTCCTCCTCCTGTACAGACTAGATCTACGTACCGGTTAATTATTTATTTACTTTTTAAAAAGCACGACTAACTCTGAAATTCTACTTTTTTAATGCTAATAAAAAGAGTTCGGCAATTATCTTCTCTCAATTTTATAGACCAAAATAAGAAATTTCCTCTTTCATTTGGATAAAAATCATCTCTCCTCTCCAGTTATATTGTAGCACCAACAACCAACAATGGCTTCTTACCTCTTGCTCCTCGGAGCAACTCCCTGTCCCCGTGCACTACTTTCCCCTCTCGCAAAGGCCTTTCATTTGCGAACCAACAAATGTGCTTCGCTCTCCAATCGTTCGTTGATTCACCCGCCTTTTTCTTTACTAAATGGACAGAAAGATAATCTCTTCCTCCCTTTGCGATTCCAATTTGAGCGGAGAAGGAATAACTCCTTCACTTGCTCTTATAATGGCAAGGAGAAGCTTGAACCTGTTTCTTCGGAGAAGGTACTTTGTATAAAATATTGCTGGCTCACAGCTTTTTATTCTGTATTATAAAAATGGTTTACTCGTCTAGAGTAGAACTAGGGTGTTCTTAAGCTCACCAAAATCCGAACCATTGGAACCCGCCTATCTTACGTGTGATGTGTCTACATGTGAAATTTTTAAACATTCAAATTAGTTTAGTATAAAGTCAATCGGTCAAAATTAGAATGCTAATAAATTAATTTTAGTGCATTCATTTTTTGAACGTTTTTTGACCACTTGACTTTTTACTAAATTAATTCGAATGTTTAAAAATTTCACATGTAGATGCATCACACGTAAGGTAGGTGGATTTCAATGGTTCAGATTCGTCATTTGAAATTAATTTGATGGGTTTTAGAGTTAAGCTTACCAAATACTTTGGTGAGCTTAAAAGCACCCTAGTTCTACTTGTCTAGTTATACTTGGATATCCATTAACCAAGAGATAATTGAACCAAACACCCATTGGAATATGGCATTGGCATAATATGGAGATGGACTCAAGCCATTCCTATTCCTTATGAAATAAAATGTTGATAATTGTTTTCTATGCAATAATGTCCTTTTATTACTTTTTTTGCATGCTCAAGCCATTTAGCGACTTCAAAAATATTACCTGTCTTAATCTAATTTCTATTTGACCCCTTGTTTTGTTTATGAAAAGTCGAAAACCATACCCTGGTAACTTATTTACAAGAAGATGGCTACAGTAAATAATGATTTGTGGAAATATAAAGGAAGAATATATTTTTTTAAGGAGTAAAGAAGTAATTTCTAAGGCAACAATTCTGTTGGGTTGTTTCTTCTGTATTCTAAAGTGAGAACATCTTTGCAAATACCAAAAATTATGAAAGTTTCATTATATTGCGCAGAGTTCAAAGGAGGAATGGCCTATTTTTCAACGATGGGACGTGCCTTGGGGCTGGCAGACTAGTTCTCTTGTAATGATTGCATGTGCCATAAGGTATGGTTCATAATTAAGAAAAAGTTATTTCAGTAATAAAAAACAAACCTCAATTGCATTTTTGCTTATATGCTTCTCTTTTGTTGCTGATATTCTGATACAAGACCAAGTGTACATTTTCTGTGTTCTAGTCATGTGTAACATTAATAGAAAATGACTAAATCTATGCATGGACACCTACATAACATCCAAAGGTCACATAAATGTACTGCTGATTAGTAAGAAATATGTATGTCTCACTAGTACATGGGAAGTATGATGTCTAACCCATCTGCGCCTAATTTTATTCAGATACTTATGCATCCAAATAGCTTCATTATATTCCTTCTTCAGGAAGGGACATGGCTTAGATATATATTACAATAAGTGAGGTGGTATAGATGACATGTTTCATGTTTGTGGGTTATTTGTGCCGTGTCTTATTGGGAAGTATATGTTTGTCATTCTGCATGGTTGTCATTTGTCAATGTATTCTTGAATTTTTCATATTACTAAAAACTGAGAAAATATATGCTAGAGGTATAAATGTATAATGGTTTAGCCTAAACTAATAAAAATTACCCAGAAGCAAAAAGGAAGAAAAGATAATAATTTGTACATCCGGTGTGTGGCAGTGAATCTAACAAGTGATGAGTGCAGCTTGTTTCATATTCCATTCCTTAATTTCTTGGAAACTTGTAAAAACTGGTACTGTACTAAATAGTCTTTAGACAGTTTTTTTCTGACTGGGTTGGTAGAGCAATCTCTCTTGCCCTATTTTGGGTTCCAAGGTGCTGAAGCAACACTGGATGAGAAGGCTGTAGTGCTTCTTTTTGGCCAATTGTATGTAATAAATCCTTGTACTTTTAATCCCATTACATTGTTACTTGTGGTATTTTGAATTTATGATGTTTATTTATTTGTAAATATATATTTTTTTAAATCTTGAACAGAAGCGTGACCGCAGTTGTGCTAGGTGTTATATATGGCATTACTAACACCTTTAGACCTTTTTCCGATGATATATTTCGCTATGGTAAGAACCTTTTCTCCTTTTATCTTTTAAATTATATAATGGTTTCATTGACAAGAATTTTAGGATGTTGAAGAGGAAATTTCAATAAATAATTTTCATTGATCAATTGAGTACACTGGCTATGCTTATTACAAGATCTCTTACCATTTGCGTTGTAAATCTACAGGTTTGATACCCTAGAATATCACACAATCTCAATACTCTAAAAATACCATAGTATTAAAAACTGGAAGATTGTACTAATCTTGACAGTTGACATGCATGACAACAAATCCTGGAGTCTTTCGTAAAGTACACTAAGGCTGCATAACTTTTTCTGATAACACCCAAAACATCTGATATTTGCAATTGGGACCCATACTGTTTTGAGGTATGGGCAATACAGCACAACTTTGACATGTACCATTTTTTCAAGGTGCAGCTCAAGGGGTGCTTTTAATAAATGGACAAGTTCATGGGGGTATGCTAGCATTCCCTTCAAACATTGTCAAATTTTACCCTGACTTCATACAAACCTTCTTTTCATAAATACGGATTGAGTAAAAATAATAACAGGAGATTTATATGTCAGTCTTGTGCTTTACTGCAAAGTTTGAAAGTGAGTTGGCCGAGTAAAGATGAAATGTCTGTTCAAATTTTGTGAAACTTCATTTGTAATAACAATTTCGTGGTGTTTTCTGACACCACAAAAAATTGCTGGGTTTCTGTTGCAAAATCTGATAAACACTGGGTACTCTTGCAATATAGTTATATGTTGGGTGCCCTTTGCAATGGAGCCTAACTAAATAGTATATTTCTTTTTTCTAAATTTCAGATGTGAGGGAGCCTTTCAAACTACAAAATGGTTGGCTTTTGTGGGCTGGTATTTGGCTCATAGGTGCACTTATTGCCATTGCTTTAGTTGGAGTTGGTACAAATTTGATAAATGGTGAACCTCCACAAAGAGAGGTGTGAATTATATTTGAGCAGTGTCATTTATGCCCACAATTGGCAACATATCTTGTCTATTCTTCCGAACTAGAGATATCTCATTCACCCTTTTGAAACATTGAATACATCATATGTGCCCCTTATTTGTTACATTTCCTATTAAGACCAAATACCCCCTTTTGAAACAAAGAGAGAATATAAGAAGTATATATATATTTTCATATGTTCTGAGGGTATGTGTATTGTAACTCTTTCTTGGTGGTAATTATAATATTTATATATGTGCCCATTTTTATTTATTTCCTTTTGTTGTGCTTATATTTTTGAATTTGCAGACTGATGCACTGAGTCGTTTATTACCATTAATTGGCTCTTCAAGTACAAGGTAACGGTGGATTAAATTATTCTATAAAATGATCTTGCTAGTTTCATTTTTATTGAAAAATAACTTATTAAATGTTGTTGCATTGTGGCAGCACTGCTTCTTTGGTAGTTATCACTGGAGTTCTGGCCCCACTTCTTGAAGAGACTATATTTCGAGGTTTTCTCATGGCTTCCCTTACAAAATGGTAACTTTAATTCTGTTCTTTAACATGCATGTACATTTATAAATATCAGGAACAGCAGTACAGAATTACATGGTAATATCACTTCCAGTTTGAGTAATTACAAAGCCCTTTTAGGTAGGCATTAGATATTAGAATGAAGCATTCATTCTTGCTAAATGTGGTTTTCACTTAGAACCAGCATAGTTTGGATATATGAAGTGTTTATCCAAAAACTTATTCTGCGATTTAAAATTTGAAATAATTCTCATACTTAAGAACCTATCAATTGGTTTATTTTTATTTTTTCAATATCATATTCAGGGTCCCAACTCCGGTTGCAGTGGCGATAAGTGCAGCAACATTTGCTCTTGCCCATTTTACCCCTAGTGAATTCCCCCAGCTATTTGTTCTAGGTATAGATGCTTTTAACCTTCTCCTTTTTTGATTAGATGAGAATGTGTTACCTAGTGTACCTGTTTTAGTTTAGCACTTTTTACTCTAATAAGATTTGCATTATGCCTCAATATCCGTAAATCAAGGCAACAGTTTTGTTTTAATACCATCAGATTTTGCTTTAACATTCATATTCTTTGAATTAAGAAAAATGAAAATGCAAAAGTAACCTCAATCAAGGCAACAGTTTGTATTGCTGATAGTATCTTAATAATGTTGGGTTTATCTTGTTCTTTTTGTCAGTTGCTTTAAGAACATTGAATTAAGGAGTTTTTGGCAACATACTAATAAGTAATATAAACTGTTAAAGATTATATGTAGGGTCATTTCTTAAATTCCTTCAGTGATTAGGTATTTCTTGGCAACATACTAATAAGTCGATTATATTTTTCTTGTACTGGTTCTCTAATGTCTTTTTTTTTTTCTCTGAAATATATGATTTAATTTTGAAAAATAATGTAGCTATTTAGTAGGGAGCTTCTATTCAAATTGACCAAGGATCAAGTATTGGACGCAAATTGTCCAGAAATTCGGGGAAATGAATAAAATATTATAGCTTAATTTAAATAAAATATTTCTTTTGTTTTGAATCAAAATAGGAGCTGCTCTCGGTTTATCATATGCTCAAACACGTAATCTCCTCACGCCAATTACTATTCATGCATGTTGGAATTCGGGGGTTATATTATTGCTTACATTTCTTCAGGTTATGTTCTTGTATTAATGGTTTTATGTTGCTTGTCCATTTTAGTAACTGCTTGATAATTCTAAATGAAAATTTGTTTTTGCGGTTTTCAGCTTCAAGGATACGATATAAAGGAGCTATTGCAAGCAACTTAGATCCATTCTAGTGCTGTAGTTCTTTCATGCTGGTAATATTTTTTGCCACAGTAAAAAGCATAATTGTGGATAGAAAAACAGATAGGAGGCCGTTTCTTTTATGTTTTTTTTTATTTTTCCATTCATCTTTGTTCTGTGAAGCATGCAGTTACGCACATGTCTTTTACTTTTGACATTATGAATTATTTTAACTTTTTAAATTTTGGTAATTAAACATTTTCCCATTAACTTTAACATTTGATATATTAGTCATAAAAATCTCAAGAGTCTTTGATTGTTTCCTGTAATAGAAATAATCTTAGTAAAATTGACTAATCTTTGATTAAAAGTATAAAAGACAAGTTTTCTGTTTTTTCCCATTACACCAGTATCTAGTACAGAGAAGCACTTGTTGACAATGAATTCAGTTTTGTTTCAGGGTACAATTTTTTTACAGCTAATGGAATTATTTTTGAGGTTTAGAGAGGAAATAACGGAAGGAGCAGGTTTGTTTAATTATATGTTTACGAAGTTTTAAATTCGTTTTAACTAATATCAACTATTTTCAAAGAGAGGTGGTAACTATCTTGCAAGTAATTTTACCTTTTTCTTTAAATTTTATAAGCCTTGTATTGACTGATTTTTTTTCTTGACGAGCGAAATTATTACTCAAATATTAAAGGCCATGTATTTTATGAACACATATTCAATAACTAAGGATTTAACAGTATACGTCCAATTTTGCGTTAATTTTTTTTTTTTTTGGGTAAAAAACGGTGGATTAAAGCGAAGGAGAATTGGTAATTTATTCATAAGCGTATAGGGATCTAGGGAGATCTAGTTGTAATTTTAAGTTTGTAGCAGTGTAAATTGTTTGCCTGATTCTAGCCGTCCGATGATAATCTAATGGTTCTGTAAGTTGCTATCATTTCATAACGGCGGATAGTCCATATCTTTTTACTTCCTCGGAGTACTATTTACTTTGTTGGTATGAAAGAAAAAAAAAACCTCTTCACCAACACTACACCACCGGATAAAAAAAAATAACAAATTAGATTCAAACTCATTACTAATCTAAATAAAAAAAAAATTCTCTAACTTCTAATTATTAGTATTCTGATTTCTAATTTTTAATATTCTATATTCTAATTCTAATTACTAATTATAATTTATAAAAATTATCATAATTTTAACTTTAAATTTAACATTAATTTCAAATTAAAATTTTAGAAGAGAGCAGATAAAATATCAAAAAAGACAAAGTTAATCCAAATCTATATTTTTATATAAAATTTTAAAATTCAAAAAAAGAGGGGGAGGCAGTTGCCCCCAGCCCTAGTTGGGTCGGTCTTTTCTCTTTCTTTTTTTTTTTGGTTTAAAACTTGACAGTGTCTGTCTAGTAAGGGTGGCAACAAGCTGGCTTGTTACGAGTTGGACCTAGTTTGAACTGGTCATTAGCTAACTTGTCTTAGTCATGAACGAGCTTATTTTAGAGATTTGAACTAAAATCAAAGCTTGAAATCGTCACGATCTAGCTTGCGAGCGGGTGAGCTAGATTTTGTTGGATCTTGTTTTAAGAAGAAAATAAAATTTACAAATTTTTTGGATTGAGTTAGACCAAGCTGTTTTTACAAATTTTACAAATAAATTTTAAAAAGAATTATTAAGTTTCAATATACAACATAAAATGCACACAAAATCATATAAATTCACAAATTCATGTCTAACCGAACTAGCTCTCCAACTGGCGAGCGAGCTAGATCTCAACTTGAACTCGTTAGTTTTGAACCGAGCTAGTGGCGAGCGAACTAGATACTAGCTCGAACCAATAATGAACGAGCTATTAGCGAGCGAGTCAACAACAAATCACAATCAAGCCATGAGTTTTTCTTTTTCTTTTTTTACTAGTCCTACTGTTAGTTCTGCATAATATAAAAAGAGCTAAACAGAGCAATTAATACTGAGTCCGGCTAGTATGACATCGGTGTCACATGACACTAACTTCAAAATTGATTAAGACTTCAAACGACGAATCGAAACCGTTCAAACCAATTTACTTTATGAGTGATGTGTTTACATACAAATTTTTTATATTTTTGAGTTATTTTAGCATTAAATCAAGCGGTAAAAATATTGAAAAATGAATGTATTAAAATTAACTTAAAAACTCACACATGTGACCGCTTGACTCAATATCAAATAAATTCAAAAGATTATAAATTTTACATGTATACTCACAACTAAGAAATAAATTGGTTTGAACAGTTTGAATTCATTGTTTAAAATCAATTTGACAGATTTTAAAATTGATACTGTATAAATTAAAATAACACTAACATTATATTAGCCAAATTCATTAATACTACACCAATACAACCAGAGGCATGACTGCATCTTGCACCGCTCTATGACGTTCTCTCTCTCTCTCTCCTTTGTCAGATTTAACCTAAAAAACCCGCATGAGGAAAAAAGCCCAACATCAATTGACAGGAACAAGAAAAGAAAAAAAATGATAATTGTCTATCATAATAGAGGCTTTCTTCGTTTGTGAAATTTCTCTCTACATCATTCAGGTTTGTAGTTGTGAAAAATGAATGATACGGCCTAATCAAATTCATGAGAACAAGAAATTAGCATAGATAAAATGTACGTATTTAATAGTCTTCTAAATAGCGCGTTATAGCACTATAGCGTTTTTAGACCCTAAACGCTAAGCTATAGCATTAAAATATGCTATTTGAGTTACGGACGCTATAACAATAATAGCAGTCCACTATAGAGCAAATAGCGCATGCTATGCAACATGAGTTTTTTTTTTTTTTTCAATTTATATGGGCTTTAAAATAAATAGATGATGAAGATATTATTTAATTTTGATAAATATTACATTATATCAAATTCAGGTCCGTTATAATAAATTTTTCATTTGCCCTTGGTTTTTTTTTAATGGATGATAAATCAAATAAATAATTGCTAAATTATGAAAATTTTAGGGACTAACAAGAATTTCTTCAAGGATCATTTGTTTATTTTACTAGAAGTATGATTTTCTTTTTTTAGGTTATTTTGAAATTTAAATAGAAAATAAATAAATTATATTATGATGTTGAAGATATTTTGAATAGAAAAGGATTGATAATTTATGATTTTAGTATTACTATAGATATTTTGAGTCGCAATTTGGACTTTGTATTAGTTTAATAATCAATTTGGTATTATTTATTGTTCTATGAGACTAAATAATGTTGATATTTAGTACAAATATATAATATAATTTTTTAATCAATATGGTATTATTTATTTTTCACTATAGCGACGCTATTTGCTATAGCTTTTTTTGGAGACTCCCCGCTAGGACACGATAAACGCTATTTAGAACCTTGGTATTTAATGAAAAAACAAAATATTTTGTGCCTTGCCAATTTTCATTGATTAGGTCAAAGGTAACATTAAGAATCAACTTTCGATTGAGTGTAATCAACTGGTATAAAAAAAAAATTTGTAGTAAAGAAAAGATTTTTAGCTAATTTATTGGAAACATTTGAAAAAAAAAATATTTGTAAACTAAATGCAACCATTACATTTGCAATTTTTCTTTACTACATTTTTTTTTCTACCAGCTGATTACTCATATTTTTGCAAGGTAAAAATTAATTGTCATTCGGTGTTCTATTTAAAATTTTTCTAATAATATTTTTTGCTTGTAATTTTATAATTGCATAATATTGATTCAGTTTTTTTAATCACTCTTTATTTTATTTAAAAATAATTGGAACTTCCTTTATGTAAATTAATAAAGAGAATTATTCTTGAAATTAATCATAAGTAGTTATTTTTTTCTTCCTTTATAGAGTTCCTTTAAAAAAAAGAGCATAAAATTGGAGTTTAGTAAAAACGAGTTTTTTTTTTTTTTTTGATTTGAACGGATGATTTTCATCTTCAAACGCCATTTCTATCATCCGAAAACACGAGGAAAAGAACTAGTATTATTTTGGAGAATAAGAACTAGTTTTTTTTTAGGTCTATTTCTCTAGGATTATGGTAGAATCGGTCAGTGTATCCTGATTTCGATGAAGAAGAACGACTCTTATTAGATTTTTGAACGAAAACACGTTTAATGAAAAATTAAAAGATAATTCAAAAGAGCATATGAATACGAATATGATGAAAGATCAGAAAGAAATAAGGAATTATTATTTTTTTCAATAGAATGAAGTTTGGAAACAAAAGTAAAAAATGAAGGGCTAGGAGATGTAATAATTCAATGTTTTTTTAAATATTTCTCTAAAGAGAATCCTAAAGAGACCCCTTGTTTTGATGAAGAAGAATTAGATCCTGATCAAGATGAACTATATTCAGATAAAAAAAAGTCAAGAATTAGAAAAGATGAAATCAAATGAAGAGAAGCTACATGCAATTAAAAAAAGAACTCCAAAAGCAGAGGCAGAATTTAGTGTATTGGAAAGGTGGCTAAGTCATCCTTATAATTTTAAAATTTTAATTATATTTATTGAAATTTAATTAAATTTTATTTTTTTCATAACTTTCTATATAGTGCAGCCCCTCTCAATAATAATAAAATATTTACTTATAGTTTAGTAATTAGAGCTTTATCTTGTAGATGAGAAGTTTTGGGTTCAAATCTCACTTACCATATTTATGCATTTTAATTTTCAGCTCCTCTATTAAAATTTTCTAGTTCTGCCTCAAAAGCTTTAATATCAAATATAAGATTTAAAAAAATTGGTTCGAAGTTTGACAAAATTAAAAATAGACATATTAGATATAATAAATAATTAAAAAAAGAACTGCAAAAGGAATGAGATAAAATGATTTTCGAGGAACTAGATTCAAACCAAGAGGATCAAGAATCAAATGAATCAGAAGAATCTGGTATCATTTTTTAGTATTTTCTTTGATTGATTTCTTTATTTTTATTTTCCTACGAGTCAGTATGTTTGTTACAATAGGAATAGAATTTTCTTAATTCTAATAAATTAAGTGTATTGCAAGTTTGCAACCGATTATTTTAGTAATATATCTAGAAATATCGGATTTTTTTCTCTAGAATTGATTTTTTTTTTTTCTGTATCTGAAGAACTTTCAAATTTATAGGAAGTAGATCTAAATTAATTATTATTTCAATTTTTTTATTAATCAGTGTAAACATTAAAAACTTCAAATTAGACCAGCCCTCATATTATTACTTTTCTATCTATTTCTAACTTGAACTTTCCTCTATAAACTAAAATAATTCATTACAAACGTAATGGAAAAGGTAATATTTTTTACGTGGAAAGTTGTTAGTTCAAAATTTAAAGGTCTTTGTGAACAATTGAATGAAAGCTACAAAGTTAGATTTTTTTTTGTCTTTCTATCTAAAAACAGACAAAAAAAAAGTAACATTGTTACTGTTGATTAGGGAGGCATTAAGCCAAACAAAATATTACATGTAAAAGAATTTCCAAAGCTCATCAGAAGTGTCAAGATGGCCGAGTTGGTCTAAGGCGCCAGTTTCAGGTACTGGTCCGAAAGGGCATGGGTTCGAATCCCATTCTTGACAATTTTTTTTTTTCTTTTCATTTTTTCATTTTTTTCATGCGTCCAGTGTTCGTAATCAACATGTGGTGAACGGCCCAATTGGTTTTTGGTTTGGGTTAGATTTTTTTATTATAGTTCATATTATGTTCTATAAAAGAAAAATCGCCGAGGCATACTATTCTTAATTATATATATGTTTGCTGTGTGTATGTGTGTATGTGTGTATATATATAAGGATGGGCTATGGTGTGTCATCGAGTAAAATGCGTTGGTGCTTTATAGCACTATATTTTTATTTTTTTAAAATTCAAATGACCGATCCGAACCACTCAGCATGATCTCTATATTGAAATGTGCTTGGAGACCAAATTTTACATTTTTTGGAATTTTTTTACTATTTATTAAGCATTTTTTTAAATTGATGATCCGATGGTCCAAAATTTTTTATTGTTTTTACTGTTCACAGCAAAACAACAATTTTTAAAAATACTTAATAAATAGTAAAAAAATTCCAAAAAATATAAAATTTAGTCTCCAAGCACATTACAATATAGAAATAACATCTAACATTTGGATCGGTCGTTTGGATTTTCAAAATGAAAATATAGCATCAAGTACAAACACGTTTTACTCCATGGCTCACTGTAGCTCATCCCATATAATATATATATATATATATATAGGACTTGGCTATGGTGCTATGGGTAGCTAAGAGGCCTCCCGTGCTACGGCTCAATATTCGACTTTTCAAAATCTTAACAGTCGATCCGAACCGTTCAACTTGTTCTCCATATTAATATGTGCTTGGAGACCAAATTTTACATTTTTTGGAATTTTTTTACTATTTATTAAGCCACTTTGAAAATCGCTGATCCAACGGTTTTACTGTTTTGTGCAGCCACCGTTGGATCAACGATTTTGTAAAATATTTAATAAATAGTAAGAAAATTCAGAAAAATGTAAAATTTGGTCTCCAAGCACATATTAATATGGAGAACAAGATAAACAGTTCGGATCGACCGTTAGGATTTTGAAAAGTCGAATATTGAGCCGTAGCACGGGAGGCCTCTTAGCTACCCATGGCATATTAGCCAAATCCATATATATATATATATATATATATATATATATATATATATATATATATATATATATATATATATATATATATATATATATATATATCTCCATTCTTATATTATGTACGTAGTTGTCCTGATCCTCCAACGGCCGAGATTGAAAGATAATTTTTTCAATGGAATATCAATCCTCCAATCACATCATCTGTCTTTTTTTTATTATATATATCTATTTTATGCGTAGAAGTTTAAATTTAGTTAAAAATTTGCTCGCCACATAGACTGCAACATGGTTTATCACAATAAAATTAAATAAATTCTTAGCAATTTGTTTCCTTATTTCTCCTTACAACTATCTTTTATTCTACCAATTAAATTATTTCCTTATTTCTCCATTTCCTCTGTTTCATTTTCCTGCCATCTATAAAAACTAATGAATCTGTGTATGCCTCATTTTGTTAATTCTCAATGAAAGTTTTTACAATAATCAATTGTCATTAATATGTGTAGACTAACTTATATAGAAAGTTTTTTAAATGCAGAAAAATTAACTCACATAATGAACAAAAATAGAAAAAATACAATCTAATGTCTTTCATGAAATAATAAATATACCACAATTTATTTAGAGAATAATCATTACAATGAATATAAATGAATATAAAAAATTAATAATAAGAATATAACAAGGTATTCTTTATGTGAAGTTATTCAGAGGAGAGTTTCAATATAACAAATTTAATATGCAATTTGAGTTAAAAAATTTTAAATATAAACAAAAAAAAATGCTACAAAATGTCGTAGCATTATAGAGAATTTTTTATTTTTAGAAATTATTATTAAATAATATAAGAATATAGATTCAGTACGTGAATTTTTTTTATGGCATAGCAGGTGCTGAGTGTGTAACTTGGATTTAAATTTTGGAATTGAGTTAGTAGTTTGGGTCCAAAGTTTAAGTCAGAATCACTAATTCGGCTTCAAAGTTTGAATCTGAACTACTAACTTGGTTCAAAAGTTTTAATTCAAACCACTAACTCAAAGCCTTCTAGATTTTTGAAAATCTAACATACTCAATCAATTTGCTTATATTATTTAATAATAATTTTAAAATTCAAAATTCTGTGGCAAAATATTTGTGCTATAAAATGTTCAAAGTTTACTTTTTCATTTATATTTGAAAGTTTATAACTCAAATTGACATAAAATTTATTATATTAGAACTCTCTTCTATATAACTTACATTTTTTTTCATAGAAAAAAAATATTATGGTAATTTGTTATAAATTTATTTTACTTGTGGTATCATAATATAAGAATGGAGATTTCAAAAAGACAAACTGGATTTTTATTTTTCTATTTTTTGTTGACTGAGTCAATTTTTTTATGTTTAGAAATATTAATGACCGACCAAGTATTTAATTATTGTAAAAACCATCATTGAAAGGTCTGAAACGTGGCAGACCAGGATTAATTAGTTTTCATAGATGGCAGAAAAATTCTGCCCACCAGTGGGCAGAGGATTTGATTCCTTCATTTCTCCTCTTCCTCTATAGTTTCAATAATAAAAATGGAAACAATCATATTTTTTCGTATTTTGTTTATGACTATTGTATTTTTGTGAATAGATGAATATCAGATCTTATGTTGACAAAAGTAATAAATCTTTCTGATATGAAGAGAAAATAAATAATATCTAGAACTTTTGTGTACATAAATGATATGTACATAAATTTCTACTGTTAAAATAATTTTCATGAAGAATATATATGTAGAGAAAATCCTTATTTGAATCATTTAATTATATATTTTTCAAATTTGTTTCTTTAGATATCATCTCATCTAAATTATTTAATAACCTGTCTCGCTTGTAGAGAAAATTAGATATTGAATTGCAATGATATTTTAAAAAAAATTCATGTTAGATTTGATATTTTTTTCATTTGTTGTTGTTTCTTTTATTGTTATTTATTATTTGGATTTCCGTTTTTTTTTCAATTTGTCTTTTATTTTAATTTTTTTTAATTTTATGTGAATGTCAAATAAAAAATTATCTTCATATTTTATTCGATCTTATAATATATTTCCGTTGCAACGCACGGGCACGATACTAGTATATATATATATATATATATATATATATATCTATAAAGATTGGCTACTCTACTTACATTAGCATATGGGGGTATATGCTCATAAGTCATTTTTTTATTTTCAAAATCCAAAAAATAGATCTGAATAGTTAGATGTGATCTTTATATTGAAATGTGATTGGAGACCAAATTTTACATTTTTCTGATTTTTTTTACTATTTATTAAGTCGCTTTGAAAATCGCTAATCCAATGTGGCTTAACAAAACAGTAATATCAGAAGCCATCGCTGGATCAGTAATTTTCAAAGTGGCTTAATAAATAAAAAAAAAATCACAAAAATGTAAAATTTGGTCTCCAAGCATATTTCAATATAGAGATCACATCTAATGGTTTAGATCGACTTTTTGAATTTTAAAAATGAAAAATGAATTATAAGCATATATCCTCAATATGCTTATGTAAGTAGAGTAGCCAATCTCTATATGTGTGTGTGTATAAAATTACTTAAGTTTCAATAATATAAACTAAAAATTGCCCATAAGAAGCTCTGCACAGAAGAGAGAAAAAAAAAAGGTTATTCAAAAGGTGAAAACAAAGACGGTGGTTTTAAGAGTCAATTTATGGCCGGTTGCTCCACCCTACCCCTCTATTCGTTCCTCCTCGCCTATCCAGTTCATCTTGTTTCATTTCAATTAAGTGGATGGCTCCGTTTAAGGGTTATGCCGCTTATTTTTTTTCCATTCATTTCGACTCTCTAGGTTTGTAATATAAGCCGGAACTACATAAATTAAGATTAGAGACTTGGTGAAGGACCTAACTGTGAAGTCAAACCCTAATTAGAACATCTCAAATCGAATTGGATATTGGTATGATGGACTTAATCATGAAGTACCAATATTTAAGAAGAGGAGAGACTAACAAGAGCTTATGGTCTAGGTAGCTAGGGTGAAGGACCTAATCGTGAAGTCCGAATTACTTAGACACGTTATTAATTCACAAAAGTGACCCTTAATGATATATTAGGTTAGAAACCTCATCAAATCATACATGAACTTAAACAAATACCGAATAGATGAAATTATCAAGAGATTGTAGACCGAATATCCTTAGATCTCTTAAACTTGAAAGCAAACCAATCTTTCTTTTTCTTTGTTTTATTTTCATCTATTGTTTAAATCTCCTTTCTTTCGAGTATTGAACCCAAACTTAGGACTATTAGAACAAATCCCCTAATTTACTTTATTTGCACTTTACTTCCTTTTATTTTTTGAAATTTATTTGACAAAGTCTAAGCTAAGTATTTACCATACTCCCAATGGTTTGATACCTAGATATTACAAGGTTAGATTGTGCGCTTGCAACTAACCTTTATTTGAGTGTTGAGGTTAATAAATTTAAAGGTATAAAGTATATAAAATAATCACAATTCCCTATCTCCAAAATACTTCAATAGGGGTGTGCAAATGGTTCAGTTTATTTGGTTTTGAACCAAACCGGGAAATTTCGGTTTAAATGGTTTGGTTTGGTTTTAATTTCTCAAAACTAAATAAACCAAACCTACCAATTATATAATAATTGAAGTATTATTTTGGACTTAAAATTAAAAATAAATATTGATCTATGAAATTTTGATTGTATTAGCTTATGTATTGAGTTTTGATGATTTTTTGAGATTTAATTCCTCTATTCAGTTCAACCGAACAAACCAAAATTTAGTTCGGTTTAATCGGTTCATTTTTAGTTTGGTTTGACATTTTAATTCGGTCAGTTCAATTAGGTTTTAATCAGTTTGGCAAATTTAATTCGGTTTAAACCGAACCGACCATTTGAACACCTCTATTTGTGAATCCATTCTATCCCATAGTACCTACTATATCTATATGAGAATAAGGTATGTGCTTTTTGGTTGTTCCTGATGACGAGTTGTCTTCTTCCTTGCTCTCTTTCTTTTTTCTTCTCCTCTTTGAGTAGTGACTGTCCTGGTCCGGTTGATTCAGTTTTTGGTTTCAGTTTGATTCATTGCCATCTCGGCTGAGTGGAGTCTATCCTGATCTGGTTAATTTAGTTTCTGATTCTAGTTTGATTCAGTGTCATCTTGGCTAAGTGGTGACTATGCTAGTTTAATTTGATTTAGTGCCCTCTTCTTCCTATTCTCTCAGGGGTGACTGTCCCAGTTCGGTTTGATTCAGTGCCTCTCTGTTCGCACAGAATATATGCTACAAAGTTTCAGTATAGCAAGCTATACCTTTTAAATCTTTGTTACACTCTGTCAAATCAGATAGCAAGTGCACTATCCTATCGATGAGTATGCTCAGGTATCGATCCAAGGGAACGGAAGAAAAAGACCAGACTTATCCTAAAATTACTTGAGATTCTAGAAGTGAGAGAGATTGATTTGGGTTGATTCTAATAATCCTACTGAATTATGACAAGTTTAAAAGACAATAAAAAGAATTAAAGTTATTTTCAATTAATAAAAAGGCGTTTCCAGGGTTCAGATTTCATTTTTGTTCAGTCTCGAGGCATACGGCCCGTATGGAACCTCGAGTTAATGCAGCAGTTATTGTTTTCTGTGTTGGTGCTAATGTTTAGGGTTTCTATCGACTAGATCTAGATGCCTAACCTCAACTTTCGCATTTTGGCCTAGCACCCGATTATCGGACTCAAATACTTCCCTCTTAGATGCGTTAAACCTCAACTTTCGCATGTTGGCCTAATTTATCTAAGTTACTTGTTGGTTTACTAAAAGTATCCAAGTACTTTCGCCTCAAGGAAAGTTTCGCCTTTCGGGTACTCCTTGGTTTCACCCTGCTTCATATACTTTATTCGGTTGGATTAAATGTTATAGACTTGGCTCCTAACACATAGATGTGCGCATTCATCTAGAGGGATGACTAATCAATTCAAGCAAGCACAAATAAAGCAATCGGAATACTACTCAACAAAGTAAAAACAAAGCATTCAACACAAAATCCAAGTAGCATGCAACAAAACCAAACTAGAAACTACATCTTACCCCTAGAAACAAAGTAAATTAGCTACTTATGTTCATAAGATAACACAAATAACAAGAGATGAAAGAGTTCATGACAAAACAGTGGAAAATCCGAAGATCCGTTGCAAACTCGCGTTTTTCACTTCTCTTCCTATTTTCCTCCCCTTGTCTTTTGCTCCAAGAAAGGTTGTCCAAGTCCCAGTGGTGAATCCCCTTTTTTTTGGTGAGGAATATCTCCTTTAATGCCCCAGATCGCGCCTCCAGATGTTTCTTTTTCGGCCTCCTTGAATTAAGCTGATTTCAGATTCCAGCTGGATTTTCCCATTTAGCGTCCTACGGCCCGTAGGGAACCCCATACGGGCCGTATGCCTGCGTTTTGTCTTGGAGACTTGATTCCTCTGCTGTGGAACCTTCTGTGTGGTGGGGAAGATCCTGTACGACCCACACGGTATGTCATACGGGCCGTATGAAAAGTAGTCAGAACAAGTTTTTCGCCCTTTTTCCTGCAAAATACCAAACGAAACATAGCAGTACCACATTTCATCGAAATAGAAGTATAAAGTCCACATTTATAGGCTTTAAAACACAGGTTTAAGTGCGAATTAGGGCTGTAAACTAGATATAATATGGAGATATCACTCTCGACTATGAATTCCTCTAAGAGGCGTTGAATTTGGAAATAAGACGATGTTTCGTCCTCAAGGAAGGGTTCAACGTGGTATAGTCTGCGAGCTATGCAACTCGAAGAACTTACTGCTGTGTTTACATTATCAGAGAAGAAAACCAGATAGCCCACCTACTTGTTATTTGAGCACAAATGTTACATTACGAAATTTTTACAATTAAATTTAAATAATTTAAAGGCAAGAATCGATAAATCATGCTAACAAAATAGAAGTTTAAACCTTAATTAAGGTTCCTCTAAATAAGTAAATTAATTATGAATCAAAACCGCGTTGAAATTTCGAGATTTTGAGATTTTATAAGCTGAGTGCGGATGGGTTGACCCGTACTGCGGATGGGTACGTCCGCACTCATGCAAACATGTGTTGATTTGAATTTTTTGAAAATTGACTAAGTACTGAGTGCGGGTGAGTGATCCGCACTGCGGATGGGTTCAGCTGCACTCATGAATTCCTGTATTGAACTGAATTTTCTGAAATCGGCTAAGTCCTGGGTGCGGATGAGGTTGACCCGCACTGCGGGTGGGATTCATCCGCACTGCGCTCGGACTTTTCCTGAAGTTCTGTCAAAAAATTTACCAAGTACCTAGTGCGGCTGAAGTGACCCACACTGCGAGTGAAGCCACCCGCACTGCGTGTGATTTCTGTGTTAAAATTCATTTTCTGAAACTACCAAGTGTTGAGTGCGGGTCAAGCCACCCGCAGTGCGGATGGATGCATCCGCATTAAGGGTATTTTTAACCCTAAAACCCAAATCAAAGCTTCTCTCTCTCCCACTTCGCCATTTTCCCAATTTTCAAGTGATTTTTGGCTAAGATAGAAGAAAAAGAGCGTGTGAGTTTCCGTTTCTTTCAGACTTTCGATTGTTGCGAGAAATCGAGTTTGGAACCGAGTAAGCAGCCGAGGATCTCTTCTAGCTCTCCTATTTGGTATTTCTTTCTCTCCTTCTTTTTTTCGAAACCTCAAATTTTCTCGATTTCTCATATTCTCGTTTTAAACTCGAGATTTGTGTTCGAATTGCTCGAGGACTAGTTCCTCTACACTCCTCGCTTGTTATTTGTCAATCTTTTTCCTGATTTCCTTCCGATTTGAGGATTTTGATTTCTAGGGTTTCGTGCCAAAATCCAAATTGAGTATAATCGTGAATTGATCTGTTTAATCCAACCGATTAGACTTATAATCGGTAAGGTTACCCTTTGATCTTGAATTTCTAGAACAATTAACGGCTGATTGGAGGTTTTGACCAAATTAGGGTTAACCAAACGGTAAATTGAATTGAACCGAGAACCAAAGTAGTGAAACTGTGACTGAATGGTTACCTAATTATAATTGTGTAGGGTATGAAGGACCCTGAGGTAAATGGTGTGATTTGAAAGGTTGTAAATAAGAAATCAGGAATTGAACGGATTGGTACCAAAGGATAGGAAATTGATTAAGGTGTAAGCCTGATGTAACTCGAGTAAATGTTTTCAATAGTGAACCAATGTTAAACCAAGTATACATATAATATAGGTGTAGGCTCGGTTGAGCAAGAATTTGCGAGGCAATTCGAGACGCCTGATCCGTAACTAAGCGATACGCTCGTCGTAACCAGGTGCAGGATTCTTGGACTTGTTTGATAATTTATTTTCAGGAATTAAAATGTTTATTCGTTTGTCATGTTGAATGCTTAATTGTTGCATATTTTGGAATTCATGCTGCATATTGATTCTTGCATAATTGAGAATGAATTGAATTGTTCGGTAAATGTTAAATTGGCATGTTGGTATGGTTATTGTTTGATTAGTTCTATTAAATGTTTCTTGATGTGAATGAATCCGCCAGGCTGACCTGTTAAGGTGGCTGGATATGGTAACGGTGACCTATCCGTTGACCTGTGTTTATGAATTTGCCAGGCCGGCCTGTTTAGGTGGCTGGATAGGGTGACGCTACTGACTTATGCGTTTGACCTGTTATGAATTTGCCAGACCGACCTATTGAGGTGGCTGGATAGGGTGACGCTGCTGATTTATGCGTTTGACCTGTTATGGATTTGCCAGACTGACCTGTTAAGGTGGCTGGATAAGGTGACGGTGACCTATCCGTTGACCAGTTAATGAATTGTGCAAAGCTGATAGCTGATTGTGATGATTTTGCGAGGCTAACCTGTATGTGTGGCTTTGATAGATTTGCTGGAGATTTAGCAAAGTTGACCTGTATAGGTGACTTTGATTCCGTGTGATTGCATTTGTCAAGTTGACCTGTATTGGTGACTTGTAACCGGACCTTAGGAAATGGTTAAGCCAAAACAGCTACAGATGGGTGTCAGATAAAAGGTCCAGCTTGGTTGGCCATCTGTAGGCGTCTGGAACCCTACAGATGTGGGTTTGATAACGGTTCAGCTTGAATGAACATCTGTGGTTGCTACCAGTCCTAATGAATTGAGTTAGGAAATCGAGTTAAGCCAAATACATGTTGTGTTTTGAAATTCATCTTGTAAATTCCGTGAACTGTGTTTCAGGTTGATTTAATTGTTGTCGAGCATCGGTATTATGTTATTTATGATTGTTTACATCTGTTTGCATTGTTTATTGTTTGAGTTTCATTTTTGAATATAGAGTTTGATTGCAAGTCCAATAGTTCAAACTGTGGCAAATTCGCACTGAGAATTTATTCTCACCCCTACCCTCCCGGTTATTTTACAGGTACTGGTGCGATTGATTCCGAAGAGGCACGCGAGTAGTAGGCCATAGTAGCTTACCAGCTCATGACCCTAATTATGTTTCGATTGTGTAGTTTAGGGTATGCCTCGTGGTTGGTATTCGGATGAGATACTTTTGTTGTATTATATTCTGAACAGACTGTATACTCTGATTGTGTAAATATAAACTTGGTTTATATTATTTAGTATTGAATTGTTAAGTATGAATTGAGTAAGCCTTGTAAGTATACACGACGTTGTATGCTTACGGCGGGAGACTGCCGCGTCCCGTGGCTGCGGGGTGTGACAACAAATAAACCAATTCGAAATCTCTGATTTTGTGTATGTTTTATTTTCTGATATAACAAATTAGGTGATTGTACAAATAGTTCAATGTATAGATTACACTTCTTAATTTAAACAAAATAAACATATATAATAATTACTTTATAAATTATTAGATCAATAAATTCCCTTAGGAGTTTAAACCAATATATATATATATATATATATATATATATATAGAGGAGGGATCAAGTTACAACATTTTTTGAGTTACAACAAGTTACAACAAGAATTATTTAGATTTTCAAAGTCCAAATCGTCGATCCAAACCGTTAGATGTGATATCTACAATAAAATGTGCTTGGAGACCAAATTTTACATTTTTCGGAATTTTTTTACTATTTATTAAGGTGGGTACAAAAACTAGCCAAATTCATACCATTGAATTTTGTACCCATCTTAATAAATAATAAAAAAATTCTAAAAATGTAAAATTTGGTCTCCAAGCATATTTTATTGTAGAGATCACATCTAACGTTTTGGATCGATGATTTGAACTTTGAAAATGTAAATAATGCTTGTTGTAACTTGTTGTAACTCAAAAAATATTGTAACTTGATCCCTCCTCATATATATATATATATAGGACTTGGCTACGGTGCTATGGGTAGCTAAGAGGCCTCCCGGGCTACGGCTCAATATTCGACTTTTCAAAATTTTTAACAGTCGATCCGAACCATTCATCTTGTTCTCCATATTAATATGTGCTTGGAGACCAAATTTTACATTTTTTGAAATTTTTTTTACTATTTTTTTAGATTTATTGAAATTGCTGTTTTTCAGACAAATCTGAACCATAAAAAACAGCGATATTCAATAAATCTAAAAAAATAGTAAAAAATTTCCAAAAAAATGTAAAATTTGGTCTCCAAACACATATTAATATGAATAACAAGATGAATGGTTCAAATCGACCGTAAGAATTTTGAAAAGTCAAATATTGAGCCATAACACGAAAGACCTCTTAGCTACTCATAGCATATTAGCCAAGTTATATATATATATATATATAGAGGAGGGATCAAGTTACAACATTTTTTGAGTTACAACAAGTTACAACAAGCATTATTTATATTTTTAAAGTTCAAATCGTCGATCCAAACCGTTGGATGTGATCTCTACAATAAAATGTGCTTGGAGACCAAATTTTACATTTTTTGGAATTTTTTTACTATTTATTAAGGTGGGTACAAAAACTAGTCAAATTCATACCATTGAATTTTGTACCTATCTTAATAAATAGTAAAAAGATTTCAAAAAATGTAAAATTTGGTCTCCAAGCACATTTTATTGTAGAGATCACATCCAACGGTTTGGATCGACGATTTGAACTTTAAAAATATAAATAATACTTGTTGTAACTTGTTGTAACTCAAAAAATGTTGTAACTTGATCCCTCCTCATGTGTATATATATATGAACCGAAAATTCTCATCTAATATGTGACTTTCCGAGTCAACTACATATCACAAATGGTCTAGTCTGGCGGCTCCCCCACAAAGTAATTAATGACTTTCGATAAGCTAACGATTAAAAAAAAACGTTATTTATGTCCGTCTTTATCGAATATTAAATAGATTTGACAAACAGATAAAATGGTACCACTAGACTATATATATTTGGCTTGATAAACGAGTACAATCATTGATCTCTAACAGTCCTGGCTTGAGAAATAAGCTAACAACTCTCTATAAAATATATAGCTACTTCCTCCAGACCAAGACAAACCATATCCAAGAAGTTGTGAAAAGTAAAACACAGGAAAAAGTTCTGTAAACATGGCAACACCGAAGGAGGTCAAACTTTTTGGAAATGCAATGAGCGGCTTCTGCACCTTGGTGCACCACGCGCTCCGACTTAAAGGCGTGGCATACGACTATGTGGAAGTTGATTTGAAGAACAAGAGTGAAGAGTTTCTCAAGCTACACCCGGTGCACAAGAAAGTGCCGATTCTAGTGGTCGACGGGAAACCGATCCCCGAATCACTAGTTATATTGCAATATGTGGACGAGACATGGAAGGAGCCTTGTTTACTGCCCCAAGATCCTTACTTGAGATCCAAAGTGCGGTTTTGGGCTGATTTTATCTACCAGAAGGTAATACAATTCCAATTTTAACAAGAGTTTAATTTGAATTTAATTAGATTTTTCTTTATAAAACTGATTCTATATATCAGAAGAATAAAAGAGAACTGAGTGTCCCTTCCTCATAGCTTAATTTGTGCTTCTTTTACCTTCTTAATTTAATTATAATCTTACTAAAAAGTATTGGATCTTTCACCTAAAAAAAACAAAAATATGGCGAATTAAATTTTCTGATCCTGATTAATGATGCCACAGATAGTGCCAGTAATGTACACCATGAGATCAACCGAGGTAGAGACACAGAAGAAAGCAGTTGAAGAATTTCATGGCTACTTCAAAACTCTAGAAGACGGAATTAACAAGGATGTCCACGTGCACGGCCCGTTCATCCATGGGGAGGAGCCCGGCCTGTTGGATGTAATCCTCGGGCCGTTTAAGATCGGTTCCCAGCATCTTGAGAAAATGCTTGATGGCATGAAGCTGTTGGATAAGGAGAACACCCCGCTCTTGTGCTCCTACATTGATGCTTCTGCAGAGCTTGCTGTGGTTAAGGACACAGAATTAATGCTGAGTCAATATGTGCATGCGTGACTTTAGTTCGATTGATGATTAGTTGTTTCTTTTTCTACAGTAATATTAGCAAATAATCTGTTCTTGTGTTTTGTGATGAATAAATGAGTTTGCTTATTTGAATATGATACTCTTATCCAAAATCCATACCTAAATACCAAATGAGTGAG
Source organism: Carex pumila (assembly GCA_033356055.1). Taxonomy (NCBI): domain Eukaryota; kingdom Viridiplantae; phylum Streptophyta; class Magnoliopsida; order Poales; family Cyperaceae; genus Carex; species Carex pumila. The sequence continues at coordinate 34,037 of JARJHM010000468.1, read as the reverse complement.
GCTATTGTAATATGTAATACGCGGATCGTTTAGTGCGTTTAATTCATATCTCCGTCTTTAAAGTTCAAATAGTCAATCCGAATCATTCAACATTATTATCATATGAAAATATACTTGGAGGTCAAATTTTATATTTTTTTTTGGAATTTTTACTATCTTAGAAAATTACTATGTTTAGATCAAGTGTTTTACAAAATTGTTGTTTTCAAACTATTGAATTTTTGTATTCATCTTAACAAATAGTAAAAAGAAATTCAAGAAATATATAATTTGATCTGCAAGGATATTTTAATATATCCATCATATTGAATGATTTAGATTGACTATTTGAAATTTGAAAATGTAGGATATAATTCAATGTCACCAAAAAGAGTGCAAGTGATATATATAATTTTTTTTTTAAAATTACCATAGAAAGTAACAAGTGCGAATAATTTTATTTTTTAAAATTACCATAGAAAGTAACCCGTACATTTTTTGGCAAAACCTTATTTTGTAATAAAAAAATCGAGCAAAATGGTAAGAAAATATTTTTTTCAAAAATTATATTCCATATGCATGTATAGTTTTTCTACTATCTCAATTAGTCATTAGTTTTATTTTTCAAATTCTTCATCCAGAAAATAATTAAAAATACTAAGTGAAATAGAAAAAATTGCCTCACCCGAAGTTAACATTGAACTATACCGTTGATCCTTAAAAATATATACATATATATAGAAAACAAATAAAGGATGAAAAAGAAACAAAAGAAGGTAAATATTGTGAAAATAGATGGTCCAATGAAAATCAAAATGGAGAGGAGATTAAAAAGTGAAAAGCAGCTGTCATCCAATTTTTCAATCCGCCTTCTCTCCTAGATATTATTATTTGAGCCTGGCCCACACAATAATTTTCAATGGTGCACGTACACCAAATCTAAATGAAAAAAAAAGCAGAGCTTTCTTCTTCGACAGTCTCAATAAAAATTGGAAAGAAAAAAGAAAAAGAAAAAAGAAAAGGAGATCAGCTCCGACGGAGAAAGAAGAAATATGGCGGAGAGTGAGAAGAGAGACCGAAAATCGGTTCATAAGCGAAGAAGCGGTCTAAACCGGACCGAAAATCGGTTGAATCGGCCGAGTCTACCAGTTCAACAGGTTTTTGTCGGAAAAAATGCACGGGCGAGAAATTATAAATATCGGCTTGGACCCAACAAATACTGTTCCGACTCGGCGGATTTTCCAAGCCAATCATTGTTCTATTAAACCTGGCTTGAGAAAGAAGTACACTTAGAGATGACTTTTTTCACCCAAAGCACTAATTCCCATTATTTATTCACTAAACGAAACTAATAACTCTATAAAACGGCTCCTTCCTCCAGACCAAGGCTAACCATCTAAAAGTTCTTCAACCTTCAATTAAAATAAAATAAAAAAGAGAGAGAGAGAATTTCCCTAAACATGGCAACCCCAAAGGAGGTCAAACTTTTTGGAGCTGCAAAAAGCGGCAACTGCACCATGGTGCACCACGCGCTCCAACTTAAAGGGGTGGCGTACGACTATGTCGAAGTTGATCTGAAGAACAAGAGTGAAGAGTTTCTCAAGCTGCACCCGGTGCACAAGAAAGTGCCGATTCTAGTGGTCGACGGGAAACCAATCCCTGAATCACTAGTTATAATACAATATGTGGATGAGACATGGAAGGAGCAGCCTTTGTTGCCCCAAGATCCGTACTTGAGATCCAAAGTTCGGTTTTGGGCCGATTTTATCTACCAAAAGGTAATACAATAATAATTTTAGCAAGAGTTTGATTCGGATTTAAATAGATTTTCTTTCTCTTCAAATAAATGCTATACTTTCTAATTATCAGAAGAATAGCAGTGTGATCGGAAGGGTATATTTGTTGGAAAATAATGAGAAATTTATATATATCCCATCAAATTTTAGATATATCCCATCACAACTCTAAATTTAGTTATATCCCCATCTAAACTCTATTGTTTTATTTATATCTCCATTTTTTCATATAACCTCTTAAAATTTAAAATAAATATTGATAAAATAATTAAAAGACTGTTTTGCCTTTCATCAAAATTAATGTACTAATATCTCACAATTCTTTACCGTTAAATCGTCCCCCCATTTTTTTCCCAAGCTAACCTCCCTTCAACTTAAATTTCACATAGAGACATTTTAAACAAAGTGTATTACTGGAGATATAACACTAGTATCGATTTTGACCCAGTCAGAGATCATAGCCACTATTAAGCTCACAAAAAAAAAACCAGTTAGAGATCGCGTTGAAGTAGATGAAGACGTGAGCGGGTTGGTCAATGCCTGGGAGTGAATAGAGAGATATAGCAAATTTAAGGATAGTGTAAATAAGGAATGTAATTGTGGAGTCAATTTAGCGAATTATGAAGTGATTGTATGAGTTCCACCAGACTTGGCAGTTACGCCATTTGTATGAGTTTTCTGAGATTTTAATCAAATTGATTTCATCTGTTCTTTGTTCAATTCTTGCACTCTTTGATCAATTGCGATCATGGGTGTTGCATTGGCCATTGCCATTAGTATTCCATGCTGGATTTAAAAAAAAAAAATCCCTTGTCAGTTTGAAGCTGATTGAAAATCTTACTTGCATGAAATAAAGGAAATAAATATGGTGATTTAAGAACTGCACAAGCGATTAAAATAGCCATGTTGGTATTTCAACAAGTTTCAGGGCTAGCAATAAACCTTGGTAAGTCCAAGCTATTGCTAACCAATGTGGAGCAGCAAATTGGGACAGATATCACATGAGTTATTGCTAATCGACTGAGTATTGGCATAGCCAAGGAGAACATGGAGTGGAATCACCAACGGACCAGGTGAAGAGACGCAGGCAGACTGGTAAATAAAATAGGAGGAAAAGACACTAATGTACTGTACCGGACTGGTACAAACTGCACTTGTACAAAGGAGGAAGACTTAGAATCGCCCACACGTTTAAAATTGTTTTCAAACATAAGTCATACATTACTCTTAGGCTTGCCTTAACCTTTTTCCAACTTTGTACTTTACTATTTTTCATTTACATTTACATTTTGATTTAGTTTCAGGTAATATTTCCTTTTTTGAAGACTAAACTGTTTTTAGCAAACCAAAATTTCAATTTCAATTATCAATTAAATATGGACAAAGATCCGTGTTTTTCCTCAAAAAAGAGTTTATTTGTTTGTTTCTTTCTTCACCTTTTCACAGGCTTTTTTTTCATTTTATTTGTTTATTTCTTTCATACCAGTTTGATCTACAATTAAATGAAACCTAGAAAACTTGACTTACATAGCACAGTATATAAGCCACGTCTGCCAAATTCTGACTTACCTTATTTTCTCTGACTTTGCATGAAAAATTAACTTAAGGAAAAATATTTGAGATTATAACTCATTTTTCAAGGTTTGATTCTTTGATAGGTTTCAAAACAAAATTGATGCTAAAAGAAAGCTATGAAATAAAAGTAAAACAGAAAGAATTGAAGAGGAACTGGCATAGTTGCCTAGGGATGGGTTTAGGGGGGAAAAGAACGGAGCTGGAAATAATGATGATGGATTAGTACAGATGAAGGGCAAAACAGTCATTTAATTATTTTATCAATATTTATTTTAAATTTTAAGAGGTTATATGAAGAAATGGAGATATAAATAAAACACTAGAGTTTTGATAGGGATATAACTAAATTTGAAGTTGTGATGGGGATATATCTAAAAAGAGAAGTTTTGATGGGGATATATACAAATTTCTCGAAAATAATTGATTTCAATTCAATAGTATTCAATAGACATGATTTCTAATTGAATTTTGTTAATCGGAATAAAAATAGAAAAGAATTGAATTCATTTCTAGTTTTTGATTGAAAAGTTTATACAATAGAATAAAATGATTTCACTTTAAATGAAAATGACACTTTTATTCTTGTTCTTGCTTAAGTATTTCTTTTGCTGAAATAATTTTATGCTTAGTTAAAATATATGTACTGGTCTTATCTGCTTTCGTTAATCTGTGTACGGCTCACATAAATACTGATACATCCAAACCTCCTGTTGCAAGTGTTACCTAACACCTTTTGTACTAGAAAAACTGATATAACCAACCAAACCCTTTTGTACCATATTTACAAGAGAACTGAAGGGAATTTAGAAATAAATACTTCAATAAGAGTACTTGATGCCAACATCAAAGTTGAGTGTTAATAATATTAATATAGGATCAACATCTTGTCTAACTCAGCAAAATAGAACATCTCATATAACTTAAATTAAATTTTTTTTTTGTTACTTATGCCCGTGGGCCCAATACATCAGAGTTTTGAAATAAAAAAGCTAGAAACTTGAACGAGTGACCCCAGTTCTATCCCATAATTTCATCCTACTCATATTTGCTAATAAGTGTGCCATGTGCCATCTGAAGCCTTATTTTCCCCTGCTATAGTAAACCGTTTTGAGTGTACCGGCAATTTTAAGAGAACAAAGAAAAATAGTTAATCTATTTACAACCAAAGTGGCATGACAAGTCTTCAAACGATTAACAGTTTATCATGTTGTATCTATCATGTAATATTGAAATAGTTAATCCAACATTCTGTATCTTGAAATCATGACCTGAATTTACTAACTAATAATCTGCTGCCTGACAAACCTATAATTGAAAATCGTGGAAGTACAAAAACAAACTAAATTCTTTTTTTTTTTTTTTTTGGGAGAATGTAGAAATCAATACCTGTTTCATTAAAGATGAAACAAAAAATTACATATTCCTAATTAACAAACGAACCGCTACAGACTCCAAATGGATATATGGTTTCAACCCTCCAAGCTTCTTCAGCCTCTCTTTTGGCAACAACTTGCAATGTTGTGGTTTTACATTAAGTTCAATTAAAAAATTACTGATCTATGAGGAGTGTTATTGCCCTGCTGTTGAACATGACCCATCAACATAGCAAATCAGATCCATGCTTTCTTCTGTTATCAGCTGAGGGGCATTTTGGTCATGTTGGGTATTTTGTACCAGACCTTGCCTTGTAGTACCATAGAGGAACCAGTCCTTACATGCAGTTTTCAGATTTCAAGCCTTTAATGAAGCATATAAAAATGAATGCAGCAGTATACTAAAAAAGAAGTATACCATTAACTTAAATCAATGTCAAACTTAAATAAATAAAAATAAAGCCATCAAAAGTACTTAAGGAGTATGTATCATCCAGCCTCAATACATATTATGAGTAACTAACATCCATATTGTATTTACAAAATACAATATTCTAAAGTATTTAAGGAGTTCACAACTATTTAATTATGTATATGCCATCTATATATTAACAAAAAGATGACATCATTATCCAAAAAAATACTATCCTTCTACTGCAAAATAATCACTTTAACCTTTTGCCAGACCAAGAATCCATTACTCTCTGATCAACCTCGTATGACTTTCCTTTTTCCTCCACTGTTATCGGAAGCTGGTACAATAAGAACAACTCACTTATAGAAGAACTGCACGCTCAGATAATATATACGAGGCGTAAACAGGGCAGTGCTGGAAAAAAAGCCCCAGTTTTTAGCAGAATGAATTCCTGCCAAATATCATCAATTTTCATGAGAACATTTTGGGGTGAAAATTAAATCACGGGGTGTGAAATCGTTTCCCACCGTTGATTGGGTTTCGATCAGAAAATTTCAAACGACGTCAATTCTATTTTGTGTTTTAGAAAGAGAATTGGCATTCCGATCAGAGGGTAAAAGAGACCCAAATAGTGTCCCTTTCCTCAGAGATCATGTTGATTTAGTCCAAACCAGTACCTTTTTTGTTAAACTATTAAGATTTGTTTTTTTTTTTTATTTTTTACAACTTTACTAAACTATTTTGGATTTTTCGCCTAAAAGAACAAAAGATATGACAAATTAAATTTCCTGATCCTAATTGATAATACACCAGATGGTGCCGGTAGTCTCCATCATTAAATCAACTGAGGGGGAGGCACAAAATAAAGCAGTTGAAGAATTTATTGGCCAGCTTAAAACTCTAGAAAATGGCATCAACAAGGATGTCCACGTGCATGGTCCGTTCATCCATGGGGAGGAGGCCGGCCTCTTGGATGTAATCCTCGGGCAGTGTAAGACTGGGTGCCAACATCTCGAGCAAAGGCTTGCCGGCGTGAAGCTGTTGGATAAGGAGCACATTCCGCTCTTGTGCTCCTACATGGATGCTTATGCAAAGCTTGCTGTAGTTAAGGACACAGAACTGATGCTAAGCCAGTATGCACATGCATGACTTCAGTTCTATTGATGATTAGTTGTTTCTTTTTCTACACTAGTATTAGCAAATAATTTGTTCTTGTGTTTTGTGATGAACAAAAGAATTTGTTTCTTTGTAAAATAATACATCTATGTTAATCGTTACTCGGATACTCCATATTGGAACCTGTACCTGTGTCTGGTACGTATCGGATACGAATACGCAGTCGATACGTATACGATACACCAGCTAGCGTATCCGCATAAGTGTTGTATGACATACCATCCGATCCGGTCTCCGATACGAATTGACTCATAGAGATACATTTCAGACACTTCTGAATACGGATTTGATGCGACTCTGACGCATTTTGCAGGCGTGCATTGTGCCTGAATATCGATGACTCAGCAATTTCATTTGAATACAAGGTCGAAAAACTTGAATTACTCAATTTCTAGTATGAAACTCATGAAGATTCACTTAAAATTAAATTTTTAGTAGTGAATTTTTCTTCTTTAGATGTTAGCAGATTATTTTCAGATTATTTTATATTTTCTAAATATATGTTATGTTTTATGTTAATTTTATAGTTTGAATTGTATGGTCTTAATAAATGTCTATTCATCACATATTATAGTTACATGGATCTTCTATGCTATGGAACTGATAGTATATTTTTATGTATAATAGTTGTAATTCTTAATTCTTTTATTTGAATATTTTATGCTTGGAACTGATAGTATGTTTTTATGTATAATAGTTGTAATTCTTAATTTTTTATTTGAATGATATTTGGTAATTATTGTTTATTTATCTATTTAGAATAGAACTTTTAATGTTAGCAGAATAACTTTCTAATTTAAAAGTTTAGGAATTTTAATTTTATTATTTCCATTTTGATGAAAAGATATTTTAGTCAAAATTTGTTTTTTTCTCTCACCTCAGATATGCGCTAATTAAATTGATAGCTGTTAAAATCAGTCTGTATCGTCTGCATTAACTCCAAAGAGTATCTTTTGGTTAATATATTTCAACCGTCTGATTTTAAATAGAGCTCATCAGACCTCCGTTTATAAAGTGGGGGACTTTAATAGTACATATTTAATCTGCACGAATCTTAAAGTTAATTGAACTGTCCAGATGTAGCAATTCAAAAGATTCCTTTTTGAGTTAATGCAGAGGATAAGAATCGTTAAAATTGGTACCCAAGTCTTAGGGGCGTGCGTCACCATATGCAACTGGCACCACAATAGTCAGCCGCATCCATAGTACATAATTTGTTGACTAAATCAAAGTACAGAAATAGATTACTTAGGCTTGGCCAGGCCTGTTAACACTTATCTATTGGATTATTCAATGATAAGCTAATGAAAAATAAATTTTTATCTATATGACATAGATAAGCTAATGAAATCAAATTTACCCACATCTTGTGGAATATGATACGGATTAAATAGGCGGTTAAGAAGATATTATGACATTTCTACTTGTATTTTTTTTTTAAAAATTCAAAACAAAATAAATAAAAACTAATTATTTTTAGAGTTATATTATATATATTGAATCATGAATAAAATTATATTATATAATGCTTTATTCTCATATGAATATATCTCTAACTAGAATTAGGGTGTTCTTAAAGCTCATCAACTTATTTGATGAAATTAACTCCTAAAACTTATTGAGTTAATTTCAAATAACAAATCTAAATCATTGAAACTAATTCACTTCACAGGTGATGCATTTACATATTAAATTTATAAAATTTCGAATTAATTTAATATAAAGTCAAGCAGCCAAAAAATAATAATCAAAAGTATTAAAATTAGCTTATAATCTTTTTAATCACTTAACTTTATACTAAATTAAATTAAAAAAATTAAAATTTGACATGTAATTGCGTTGATCGTGAAATAGATCCGTTTTAACAGTTTGGATTCTTCATTTCAAGTCATTTTGATAAATTTTGGAGTTAAACTTGAAGAAGAAAAAAAATTATCCATACTCATAACTGATTAACTAATTAGAAAGAAAAATCTTATTCATATCCGTTTTATCGAATACGATATATACATACCGATACCGATAAATTAATGAGAACTTTTTTTATTCATATCCGTCTTATCAAATACAATATTGACTTACAATTTTAAAATTAGTAGTACTACTAGTAGTATCACTAGGCTTGAGAAACAAATATAACTTCGACATAGTCCTGGCTTGAGAAAGAAGTACAATTAAATTAACCTTTTGATTTGACCCAACACACTAATTTCCGTTATTTATTCACTAAATGAAGCTAACAACTGTTTATAAAACGGCTGCTTCCTCCAGACCAAGGCAAACCATCCAAGAAGTTCTGTAACCTCGAATAAAAAATAAAAATAAAAACAGAGAGAAGTTCAGTAAACATGGCAACACCAAAGGAGGTCAAACTTTTTGGAGCTGCAACCAGTGGCTACTGCACCATGGTGCACCATGCGCTCCGACTTAAAGGCGTGGCATACGACTATGTCGGAGTTGATCTGAAGAACAAGAGTGAAGAGTTTCTCAAGCTGCACCCGGTGCACAATAAAGTGCCGATTCTAGTGGTCGACGGGAAACCAATCCCTGAATCACTAGTTATATTGCAATATGTGGATGAGACATGGAAGGAGCATCCTTTATTGCCCCAAGATCCTTACTTGAGATCCAAAGTTCGGTTTTGGGCTGATTTTTTCTACCAAAAGGTAATACAATAACAATTTTACCAAGAGTTTGATTCGGATTTAATTAGATTTTTCTTTCTCTTCAAATAAATAAGATACTTTCTAGTTATCAGAAGAATAGAGGAGACTCAATTAGTGTCCCTTTCCTCATAGATCTTTTGTTTTAGTCCAAACCGGTATCATTTTTGTTAAACTATTCAGATTTGTGTTTTTGAAATTTTTACAATTTTACTAAACTATTTTGGATCTTTCACCTAAAAGAATATGACAAATTAAATTTCCTGATCCTAATTGATAATTAAAAGTAATCAGAGAGAAAATATTTGTAATGGATTTGAATATATTTGTATTATGATTATGAGAAGGTATACAATGTTTCTTATATAGCCTAAATCACAGCCTGCATTATTACATCGTAATCTATGAAATAAAGACAGAATAGAAGAAATAGCAATGTATCTATGACATTCCATATACGCTAATACAGCTATGATATTCCATATGCACCAATGTGATCATCTCAAGTTGTGACTAAAATGGAGAGACAATTTATCATGGTTATTACGCCCCCTTCAAGCTGAAGTGAGCTTGGTCAATGTAAGCTTGTCACGAAGGTATTCAAATCGAGGAGTAGGCAAAGGCTTAGTCATGATATCTGCCAATTGATCCTTGGAGCATAAGAATCGCACAAAGAGTTGTTTGGAGACTACTCTTTCACGAACAAAGTGATAATCGATTTCTACGTGCTTTGTTCGGGCATGGAACATGGGGTTTGAGGCAAGAAAAGTGGCACCAAGGTTGTCACACCATAGAGTAGGCGGAGGGTCAAGAAAAAAATGAAGCTCTTGAAGAAGGTATTGAACCCAAATGAGTTCTGCACAAGTAATGGCTAAGCTTCGATATTCGGCCTCGGTGCTTGAACGGGATACTGTTGGTTGTTTCTTTGCACTCCAAGAGATAAGATTGCGCCCGAGGTAAATGCAATATCCTGAGGTGGAGCGGCAGTCATCAAGTGAGCTGGCCGAATCGGCATCACTATATGCATGAAGGATAGATGTAGAGGCCGAATGAATTGTAAGACCATGGTTAAGAGTACCACAAATATAGCGCAAAATTCTTTTAACCGCGGACCAATGGTTGGTTGTTGGGTTGTGCATGAATTGTGACACCTTGTTAACAGCAAAGGATAGGTCGGGTCTAGTGATGGTTGCATATTGGAGTGCGCCCACTATGCTTCGATAGAGGTGAGGGTTGTCAAAGAGAGTACTATCATTGTTAAAAAGGGTTTGGCCGGTTGACATTGGTGTGGAACATGGTTTGGCGGTTTGCATATTGGAGCGAGTAAGGAGTTCTTGTAGGTATTTTGTTTGGGAAAGGTGAAGTCCAAGAGTGGTTGAATGAGCTTCAATGCCCAAAAAGTAATTAAGAGGTCCAAGGTCTTTGAGAGAAAAGGCTTGTTGAAGGTGATCGATACATTTATTTATATGGGAAGAAGAGGAGCCAGTGATTAATATGTCATCAACATATACCAAAATTATGGTAGTATGATCTTGAGAATGAGAAATAAAAAGTGAAGGATCATAATTTGAGGCCACAAAGTTAAGTGTAAGTAAAACCAAACTAAGCTTGGTGAACCATGCACGAGAGGATTGTTTGAGACCATATAGTGCTTTAGAGAGAAGACATACATGGTTGGGGTGGTCAGGATTAATGAAACCGGGTGGTTGGGACATAAGTACTTTTTCAGTGAGGTCACCATTGAGAAAGACATTTTGGACGTCAAGTTGTTGTATTGGCCAATTTGAGGAAACTGCAATGGAAAGAATGAGTCGGATGGTAGTGGGTCTAACAACAGGGCTAAAGGTGTCAAAGTAGTCAATACCTTCGATTTGGTTGAAACCTTTGGCTACCAAGCGTGCCTTGTATCGTTCGATTGTTCCGTCGGCTCGGCGTTTGATTTTGTAGACCCATTTGCAACCCACAACTTGTTGGTTTGGTTGAGGTGGCACTAAAGTCCATGTGTTGTTGAGAGCGAGGGCATTCATCTCAAGAGCCATAGCATTGCGCCATTCAGGTTTTAAGTTTGCTTGAGTAAAGGAGATAGGTTCGGTTTCGAGGGAGGTGGAGAGAGCGATGTGATCGGGAAATGTACGTGCACGGCGAGTATTGTCACGAGTTCTAGTTATCATGGGATGTTGTGTAGTGTTGGCTGGAGGGGTGTTATTATTGTCACGAGTTCTAGTTTGGGGCTGCTGGGCTTGGGGATTACTATTGCATGGTCTGGGAAGGGAGTTAGGTGCAGGTATTGGTTGGTTTGGGTTGGTTCGGTCAGGAGGTGGGGTGTGCGCAGGGGTTGGGTTCTGCATGGGTGTCGGGTTTGGAAGTGTAGTAGGCTGAGTTAGGATATGAAGATGTGAACTGGGCTGTGTTTGTGGGGAATTAAATGGGCCATGCGTGATTTCTGGGCCAGTAGGGAAGAATGAGGAGTTTTGGGCTGTGGGTGAGAAGGTATGTAGTGGAGAAGGTGGTATGTTAGAGACAGATGGGATTTGGTCGGTTGGGGAGGGGTTTTGTTTGAAAGGAAAATAAGATTCATCAAATTGCACATGTCTTGATATGTACAATTTATTTGTTAGAAGGTGGAGGCATCTATATCCTTTTTGTGTGGTGGTATAACCAAGGAAAATGCAAGGTAAAGCTCGTTGTTCTAGTTTATGAGAGTTGTAAGGTCGAGTGTAGGGAAAGCATTGGCAACCAATGACACGTAGCAAGGAGTAGTCGGGATTTTTATTGAGTAGTTTGGTATATGGAATTGAGGCAGAGTGAGATGGAGAAGGTAATCGGTTTATTAAATAAACAACGCTTGAGCAAATCTCATCCCAATAAAGGGAAGGTAAAGAGGCATGGGACATGATGGCTAAGGTTAATTCTATTATATGGTGGTGTTTCCGTTCGGCAAGTCCATTTTGTTGAGGGGTGTATGCACAAGTTGTTTGGTGTAAGATATGTGGAAATTGTTTAGCAACTGGTATGTATTCGGTACCACCATCGGTTCGCAAGGTTTTAATATTTGTGGAGAGTAAATTTTCTACTTGAGTCTTGAAGCATGAGAAAATGTGAGGCACCTCACTTTTAGTTTTCATAAAATAAATCCAAGTAAAACGGAAATAATCATCCACAAAAATAACATAAAATCGAAATCCATTAAAAGAAGTAATGGGACAAGGCCCCCAAACGTCCGAATGCACCAATTCTAAAGGAGAAGTAGTAGTAGAAAGAGAGGGAGAGAAAGGTAGTTTATGAGACTTAGCCAAAAAACAATTATGGCAAGTACTCAACTTAGGTGAATTACAAGGTAAATTGGATTGTTTGAGTAAAAGTAAAGTAGTAGAAGAAGAGGGGTGGCCTAAGTAGGCATGCCATGTGTCGGCCGAAGTACGAACACCAAGAAAAGCTTGAGGTGAGAAGCTAGGTGGTGAAAATGAGAAGAGGCCATTATTGCATGGGACTTGGAGGATAGTGGTCTTGGTGTGAAGGTCCTTGAAAGAGCAAGACAAAGAAGAAAATTCAATAGTTAGTTGAGGGTTATCCAATAAAAGTTGGGAAAGGCTTAGTAGATTTTTAGAGAAGTTAGGTACATGTAATATGTTATTTAGAGAGATAGAATGAGTAGAGATATTGAGTTTAGAGGAACCGATATGTAGGATTGGTAAACCCGCACCATTGCCAATTTGAAGCATATCATGACCATCATAGTTAAAGAAAGAGGAGAGGTTGTTGAGGTCGTTGGTGACATGATTGGTCGCGCCGGAATTTAACACCCATTCGGAAGAAGTGTTGGCTGAGCTAGTCGGATTAGCTACATAAGCTTGAAAGGAGGGTGGTCGGCCTTGATAAGAGGGGTCTGATTCATACCGAAAATAACATTGTTTTGCAACATGTCCAAATTTCTGACAAATTTGACATTGAGGTCATGGGGTATTGTCTTGATTTAGTTTAGGTCCAGTGTATTGAGTAGGTTTTGGTCCAGTAGGAGTAGCAGGCTTTGGGTCGTAATTTGGTGGTTTGTAGGTATTGGTAGATTGGGGAGGTCTTGGCGTGTTTGAATTTTTGTAACGGGTCTGAGAGTTATTGGTTCGGGTTTGAAACTGTGTTGTAATTTTGTTTGGGTTTCACAAAAAAGGCAGTGGGAGTGTCAGAAGATGGGAGAGAAGAAGAAGATCCAGACTGACCTTGAATGCGTGTTTCGTAACTCAGTAGTGAGCCGCGAAAGGGAGGTGAAAGAGTAGGGTTGAAAACTAGAAGCTGTGGTGATAGAGGTGACGAAAGGGTTGAATTCTGGGCCTAATCCATTTAGAACAACCATCACCAGATCGTCGTCAGGGTATGGTTGGCCGATGAAGGCGAGTTCGTCAGCAAGGTGTTTCATTTTCTTGAGGTAGTCTGAGCAAGAAGAAGAATCTTTGGTGGTTGTTTGAATCTGTCGGCGAAGGTCTTGGAGCCGAGCACGACAGGTATCAGAATATGATTGTTTGAGAGTAGACCAAAGATCAGCAGTGGTGGTGCAAGAAGCCACCTGAGATTGAATGGTCTCAGTGAGAGAGGCACGGATCCATCCCAAGATTATTTTGTCTTGTCGATCCCAAGAAGAGAAGAGCGGATCGGTTGATGCGGGCGGATCAGATTCGAGGAAGCGTGTGAGATTGAATCCATGGAGGATAGGCTGAATTTGGGATTTCCAAGTAAGAAAATTATTTTCATTTAATTTGGTGGCAATGGGAAAATTAAGGGATATGATAGGGTCGGCTGTTGGTGGTGGAAGGGGCAGCGGGATAGGGATTTCATCCATGGCGTTTGCCTAAGGCTCTGATACCATAAAAGTAATCAGAGAGAAAATATTTGTAATGGATTTGAATATATTTGTATTATGGTTATGAGAAGGTATACAATGTTTCTTATATAGCCTAAATCACAGCCTGCATTATTACATCGTAATCTATGAAATAAAGACAGAATAGAAGAAATAGCAATGTATCTATGACATTCCATATACGCTAATACAGCTATGATATTCCATATGCACCAATGTGATCATCTCAAGTTGTGACTAAAATGGAGAGACAATTTATCATGCTTATTAATAATACACCAGATGATGCCGGTAGCCTACACCATTAGATCAACTGAGGGGGAGGCACAGAATAAAGCAGTTAAAGAATATCTTGGCCACCTTAAAACTCTAGAAGACGGCATTAACAATGATGTCCACGTGCACGGCCCGTTCATCCATGGGAATGAGCCCGGCCTCTTGGATGTAATCCTCTTGGATGATGCTGAGTCAATATGCGCATGTGTGACTTTAGTTCGATTGATGATTAGTTGTTAATTTCTTTTCTACATGATTATTTGCAAATAATCTGTTATTTGTTTTGTGATGAATAAAAGAGTTTGTTTCTTTTAATATGATACTATTTAATCAAAATCCATATCTCTTTTTTTTCTTTTAAAATGCCTGACAAAGGGCCAGATTTACATCATTAATTACACCAGAAATTGTTTAAGTAATTACATCAGATTGAAATAGAAAAAACCACAACCCGCTAGCAAAATCTATCATACAACAATGGTTCCTCAACAATTCTGACAGCCAACTGATTAGGTTCCATTGTCATTCCTCCAAACAAACAACTGTTTCTCTCTTTCCAAATCATCCGACAAGCAGAGGTAAAGATAGATCCCCACTGATTCCCGGTCATATAACCCCTGCTAACCACCCTTGTCCTGGATTTACGCCATACCAGTGGCACCAACTGTTCAAACTGCATCAGGTTTACTCCCAAAATCAAGTACAGCTTTCGCCACACATTCTTGCATATGAACAATTGAAAAACATGTGCAGTGCCATTTCTAAGGCACAATTTTGAGTTTTTGACACCATAAACACCTCAGATCACAGCTGAAACCTCTACGGTCCATGTTCTCATGTGTTAATAATTTGTCCCTTAGCAACAGATAAGAGAAAATCTTCAGTGTTTGTTCCCCCACCCCCCCAATGAGATATGGTGGCAAATTCAATTCTTCCAGTAGCATGGAAGAGGAGCAGAAGAAGCAAAATGACAAGTGACAAGAGA
Source organism: Carex pumila (assembly GCA_033356055.1). Taxonomy (NCBI): domain Eukaryota; kingdom Viridiplantae; phylum Streptophyta; class Magnoliopsida; order Poales; family Cyperaceae; genus Carex; species Carex pumila. The sequence goes on along the minus strand of JARJHM010000468.1, from coordinate 18,947 downwards.
CAAGAGACAAGAGACAAAAAGGTGAAGGCAGTGAGGCGGTGCAAAGAAACAACCGGTACCGGTACAAGCAAACTGCTATACAAATGAGGAACAGTCAGTATATACTGGCATTACTTTACAACTATCACTTTTATCTTGTTTTAATCAGTATGTTTTCAGTTTTTTTTTCTCCTTGTTTGTCAGTTCTTTTACATATCTTTAGTTGTCTAGTTTCGTTTTTTCTTGGCACTTTAGTCTTTTAACTCAACTGTTTTGAGCATTTCAATTTTAACAATATGTGACTACACACTCTGTAACCGCAAACATTAATCAAATTTGAACGTCACCTTCATTTTTCTTCAAAAAAACCCAACAAAAAGCATTGTTTTAACATCATTAACTACTCAATTGGGCAAAGAGAAGTTCGACAACCTGGTACTACGATTTGCAACAGTTTTAGGGGCCAGTGGAACTTTTTTCTGCATTTTTCAAGTGTTTGGTCACAGTACTGCGTCACCATATGCAAGTGGCACCACCAATCTAAATAGCGCGCTATAGTTTTTTTGGACTTTAAACACTAAGTTATGACATCAAAACACGCTATTTGAGCTACAGACGCTATAGCGGTAATAGCAATCCGCTATAACGCATAGCGTGTAGCGCAAATAGCGGCGCTATGCAACATAAGCTGTTTTTTTTTTCTTTTCAATTTATATGGGCTTTAAATAAAAACGCAAACTGGATTTTAACAATGATTTTTTTTTTTTGCAATTGACGTACTAAGCTTTATATTAAATTATTACTTATTAAATAAAAATTTCAAACAAAATCAAATAAGGAACCTACAGCGGGCTATGCAACGTGAGTTTTTTTTTTTTTCAATTTATATGGACTTTAAATAAAGGCTCAGATTGAATATATTAATGTATTTCTTGAAGTAACAAAATGATACTTACTATATGATAGTTTGAATATTGAATAGATTAAGATAGTTAATTATGTCATGATGTATAGGTTACTTTGAAATTTAAATAGAGAAAAAGATAGATTATGTTATGATGCTGAATATATTTTGAATAGAAAAAGATCAATAGTTTATGATATTAGCATTACTATGGATATTTTGAGTCGCTATTTGGACTTTTTATTAGTTCAATATAAATATTATAATTTTTTAATCAATTTGATGTTATTTATTATTCTATGAAACTTAGATAATGTTAATATTTAGTACAAATATATGATATAATTTTTATCAAAATAAAAAAATGCTATGTGGCATAACTTTTGCTATAGTAACTCTATTCGCTATAGTTTATTTTGTAAACTTCCCACTATGATACGATAAAAGCTATTTAGAACCTTGGACACCACAATAGTCAACTGCACGCCAGACTTGGCCATTTGTGGCTAAATCAAAGTACTGCAATATATTAGTTAGGCTTGGCTTGGGCTGTCAATATACAATAGGGTGAAGTATTATAATATACTTATCCATCATCCATTAAGCTCAAAAATAATATGGACCTATATTCATATCTTATATATATCTATATCTAACGGCAAAAGATAATTATTTGTATCTATCTTATTGAATATCATACAAATCAACGTGCACATATCTTAATGCAATGCACATAGATCAAAATTGTTTTAAGATTTGTGCGCACTAGATCCATACAAATCTTGAAGCGAACACTCATATCTTATTGCGATACAAGTGGATTGATAGGACATTTTATACTTTTAATAAAGAGTAAAATGAGTATTTTATAAATTTAGAATGAGTTTTAATACGAAAGACAATAAAATAGATAAATATGTGAGCTTTTGAAGTTTAGAGAAGAAAATGTGTAATTTTAAAATTTAGAGAGGAAAATATGTAATTTTGAAGTTTTTGAGGGGTATACATGAAATTCCCGCTATTAAGTATGACACCCTTAATTAAATATTTAATATACTTTAATTTGATCAAATATTAAATATGACACTTTTCAAATAAAATATAAAATATAAAATATATCACTTGTACTTAAATTATTTCATTTACATCTGATCAAATATTTGAATCATCTACGTCAAGTCGTATTTCTCACATATTACCACCGTATTGGGCCATAATTGATGTTCGCTAGCAGCCCTGGAGCAATATCGGATGTTTGCTAGAGCATCGGCTCTCCCCTGTTAAGAATTCTTACTGGTATATAATCAATGGGCTGGAGCAAATATAGTTTAACAATTTCAAAATAAACAATTCAAAGTGTTGGAGCAGCTATAAAAGAAGAGGGAGAGGCGCTGGGTTGTTCATCGGTTCGGTTCAGTTTTAGTGTTGTTCATAGGTTCAATTTGGTTGAAACCGAGCCGAATTATGCAAACTAAAGTTATAATTTGGTTTCAAAAATAGAATTGAACTGAACCGATTTAACATTGCAACCGAATCGAAGTTATAATTCATAATATATAAAAGCTCAGTCGGTTCTGTTATGTCAGTTTTGAAAATTTTCAAACTGAACTGAATTGAAGTTATAATTCATATTTTAAAAAGTAAACCGAACCGAACCATCAAACCGATAAAACAGAACCATTGAACTAATTCGGTTCAATTCAAAACCGATTAAACCGGACCCAATAAACCTGGACGGATCCGGACTCATATAATGGATTCGAATATTTTCGTACCCGGACTCAGATAATGAATTTGTATATGCAGAACTGTATATATGAGATTATGAAGATTTTCTTACGGAATTCAACTTCATGCATATACAGTCGCACATTCCATATGACCACATTTAAAAACACTGCAAAAATGAAAGAGGGGTCTAGTCTCACTCATTCACGGACCCGACTGAAAAGTTCTAGAAGATATTCTTTTGAACTTAATTTTATTTTTATTTTTTTCTGTACGTACCTCTCTAATTTTTTTTTTCTTCAACACTTCAATATATCTTGTATTGTTGTGAGCAATACTCTAGTGTTCTATTAGATAAATTTGCAAAATATATATTTTTTCAGTTTAACAACTTATTTGAATTGAGATATCTGTAAGTTTATGATAAGATTTAAAATTGTAACATGGACCATTGAAGCTCTTTTCATTGTCTTTTCGTAATTATGACTGCACCGTTATTCCGATGAACACTAAGGTTCAAAATTGATATCTTCTCCTCAAAAGTTTTATAAAAAGTGATCATATGCTGAAATAAGATAATCGACCGCCGAGATACGCCCGTTTGAAGATTTGTAATTTCAAGGAAAATTGATAAAATAAATCTGAGGTTAAATTTTTAGGGCACAACTGATACAATGGTTAGCAAACGTTTAAAACAATTTAAATAAATTCAAAATTACAAATTTTTGCTTCCTTCAGCCAATTTGGTCATAAGAACAATCGTTGATATTGTTTGCCAAATGTTGGCAACGCTTGATGTAAAGCACATAGTAATATACAGCTGGCTTCAGCAGAATTTGAATATTACCATCAACCGTTGTAACGGTTGAGGGTAAACTCCTGGATTTGTTTCCTTGCGTATAAATAGAAAGTATGAATTTGTTTCTGAGCATAAACCCAGTTACCAAAACACTGTTTAGACGATGGTGTGCTTGCTTGTACTTTCAATATTCTTACATTAAGCTTGAATCTACTTCACTAATCTCCATTTAGATTAAATTAGGTGATTAATAGAGAGTTTCTCTTAAGTGTTTGAACTTAGAGTGTTCATGATCAATCTTCTAGAGCTGTGCAACTTCCCGAGTGTTTGAAAGAGCTCACTAGTTCCACCTTATAAAGGAGCTGTGCAATCGGGGGAGAAGGGGCTGTGCAATTTTGGTGGAGATCAAAAGGGGCTGTGCAATCGGGAGGAGAGGGGTGGCACGCAGGAGGAGAGGAGTGGCGGAGGTGTGCTTTTGATTTTGACAGAGGGTTTTGATTTTGATCGGGTTTTGGCGAAGGCGCGCTTTAGCCGCGTTTTTTTCAGCAATGACTAAACAAACAAAAAAAAGAATTCAGCGACCGGGTTTGATGCCGGTCTCTGATACCAATCAATAACGGTCGCTGATATTATTCATCGCCTGATTTTAGATGAAATTTTTATTTTTATTTTTTTAAAATAGATTTTCTGCGACAGGTGTTGGCGCCGGTCACTGATACTGGTCGCAGAAAATCCGTTTTGTTACAGTGAATGCTGGATCGTATGTGAAGAATATCAAAGCTAAATAGATTGGTGTTTGATTCCAATAAAAGCAAGTGCGCGTTCAGACTAAAAGTAGGGTATATTCTGACAAAAAAATAATATATAAGCAAGAAACCGCATGGAGACAACAAGGGCCGATGGATAATTAAAGAGTCCATGATCAGCAAGCTGAAAAGGGGTAGTTGTAAAACTTGCTGTTGAGATTATGCAGTTTAATAGATTCATTACAGAATTTTAGTAAATAAGTAAAACTTCAAACATAGGACCAATCCGAGCTTTACACACACAGTAATAACACTAAGATTATAACTAACAACCAGCCAAACTCCTATCTCAACATAATACCAGTCATGCATAAGAGCAGTCAAATCTCAAGGTTCATAATAACTAGCAACTTAGACAATCAGGGGATCAGTGCTACTTGTTATCAGTTGTAACAGCTTCATTGTGGGCCTGTTGATTCAACCAGGTAGCTTTCACCTTAATCGAACCAGGATTGCAAACCAAAATCAGCTCCTCATCCCCAGTCGGTTTTGCGACAAACCTCACAGTCCCTTGCGCAATGATGGTACCACAATGCAGGAGGCACACATCAACAATTAGGATTGATCCAAGGGGAAGTACAGTAACTTGCCTTGCTAGAGGGAGATGAGTTTGTTTCCCAGGACAAACACTGATGGCATCCTCGCTATTATTGTCCAACAACAAACTCCTGGCCTTCGGGTGAGTAACCTTGCTGTTTCTCACACCCACAGTTCCATAAACTTCAATTTCTTCTCCTTCCCAGTTGATGACACTGACATCTAGACGGGTCTCTGCACCATCTTTATAAATTGCATAATTTATCTCCAGGGAGCCAAATATTGTCTCCAGTCTGTTGAACATGAGCTGGTCATATAAGCTGTCATTCCCTTCCATGTCAGCTCTCCAAATATCGTGTTGAGGCTGTCTGTGGAACTCAGAAAGCACCAAGTGGTAAATGAAAGGAACAAAGGTAACATCACCATTTGCTTCTATGCCACGCTCCGGGCCAGTTAGTCTGAAGAAGCCCTGCCATACGAAAGAGGTAATTGAATGTGTATTGAGACATGAGAGGATAAAAGAAAACACATTAAAAGTTAGCCACAATGGAAGTCTTTAGTCTCTATGTATAAATCGCGTGTGAAGATAGTGCGCATGTGAAGTATACAGAGTCAGACTTGAACTAAATAATCAAATTAATATAGACACACATTATAATATAAAGGCACAAAATAACATGTATACCCTTCTAAAACTACAATATCACACATTTATTCTTCCTGAATTAAATATCATATTAATCCTTTGAAACCTCGAGTCTTATGTAAAAATCACATTCATATAAGCATGAGACTTAATTTGCTCTTGAATAAAGGGGGCAGAGACAGAGCTAAGAGGAAATGGGGGGGTGAATTGACCCCCATTTTTTTTTTTCCAAAATTTTTGTTCTCGTACACGATTTTCTATATATACAATTTTGTGTATATCTCAGAGTAAAATGCTACGAGTACTATACAATTAACCCTCATTTGCAACATGAAAATTTTATATGATTGATCCCATTCTCCTGAAAGGACGATACTATTTTCCTCCCTCATCAGTTCTCCGTCCCTCCCACCACCACTAATTAGATTTGGTTGAAAAAGTTATGCGAATGATAAGATGCTTGTGTTCTCAGAGTAAGATGCATTAACATTTGGAATGAAATTTTCCATTAAATTTGACTCACGGCTAACAGTTTGGACCAAATTTGATGTTTTCGTAAGTAATGGATTGGAAAACTTCAGATTTTTTATTTTTTCATTTTGAAAGGGTGCATATATATATTTTTCATTTCTTAAATGGTAAACATGCAATTTTAATGTTTTAAAATGATGAAGTTCTACCAAATATAAACTCATACATTTTCCAGTCCTATATGAGGCCCTTAAATAAAATCAAGATAACAGAAGTTCCCTTACATCTTGATCAATGATCTGGGGACGATCAATGTTGCGTTTAGCAAGCGTGTAAGGGCCAGTTGATGTCTGAAGTAGGATAGTACCAAAGATCGACCTAATAATCACTTCTGTGAAATCAAGGAACTGAATTGAGTACACCTCCAAAAGTCTTCTCTCGATCGTCTGACTTGGCTCGCCGTGTTGACCATTTGTTGTACGCTCCATTGTCCCAAAGCATCTGACATCAGTAGATCTGCATGTATGTCGAAGGTAAGAGCACTTCTTATAAACATAATGACAAGACTCGCGATATATTCATATTTTATTCTTTTTTTAATGTTTCCGAACCAAACTCCAAATAAAACACAAAAAAACGTATAATACGTTTTATTCGCAAGAAAAACATGAAAAAAGGCAAATATATATTTTTTTTTCTTTCTTTTTTTTCCTCCTTACTGTACTAATTATACCCGAATCACGAATTTTTAATCCTGCCAAACCGAACACGAATTATTTGTTTGTCACTATGCTTATAAACTAAGCATCTGAAATAAGATGGCCTGTGAATTTTTATTTCTTTGTTCCTTCCTTTTCTTCGCCAGAGGATGTTTCCTTACTCTATTCTAAATAACTGGTCTAAGGAAGAAGGAAAACTGCTACAAGAATTTATAATATACCATCTAAAATTACTAGAGTTCACGGTCGACAGCAAGCGAGAGAGAGAGAGAGAAAAACCTTAAGCATCTTTCGACTTGAGATCGCAGTATTCCTGGAGCTTCCATCCGACCGCCTTATTTCCGTAGGGTTTTTAGTTTTCATTTATCTGATTAAATTAGAAGGGAAAGCGACGATTTTGATGTAAACCCTGGAAGCTTTTGAGGCCTTCGAAACTGGAACAAGGGAGGGGGGCTGACCGAATTTGATCTGACCGACTCTATAACAGGTTGTATCTGGAACGCACAATTATTCTACACAGCGAGTCTAACTCGACATATCTAATGCAGCTAATAGTGCCAGACCAGAGCTGCTAGAGCTTTATGATTCGAAAAGTAATGATTGAATTAGAATTTTTATAGATAATTCTACATAGGGTATCAGAATTTTTAGTTCTTTTTAATATTTTAAAATGCAGTTTGATTGAGGTATATACAATTCTGACAGGTCCTGTAAAATTAGGACCCGTTTTTATTCTAGCAGGAGGACGGTCATTTTTATTAATATCCCAAAAAAAAAAAACGTTTTTATCAAAATAACTTCAAATTTTTTTTTTTTTTTAAATCTAACCAGACCGCCAGGATTACTGGCGGTCCACTTCCATAGCAGACCGCCAGGGATCTGGGCGGTTCACTATGGACCAGACCGCCAGTGATCCTAGCGGTCCACTATGCATTAATCCGATCATGTTTTTATTTTCCAACACAAACAGTGTTACACCTTAGATTTTTGAATTGTATTGATTTGATGTGGGCAACCACGTAGAAAGAGAGTGATATCATGATTTTTTTTTGGACTATGCACCACCGATTTCTAAAGGTCTGATATTTTAGATTTTTAAAAAAATCAATTTCAAATTTCGAAATCAAAATGTGCTTGGAGACCAAATTTTACATTTTTGAAATTATTTTGCTATTTTTTAAAATCACTGTTTTTCTATGGTCCATAAATTTCCGAAAAAACAACAATTTTCAAAAATCCTAAAAAAATAGTATAAAATTTGGTCTCCAAGCACATTTTCATATGGAGAACATGATGAGTCATTTAGATCAACTATTTGAACTTCAAAACCAACAGTTTATAGTCTAATGTACAAGAGGGCCTATAAATTGCAATGCATAATAGTCAAACTTGTTATACTAAGTGCACCTCTGATTGAACAAAAACTGAAATTAAATTGTAATTGAAAGTAAATAGATGAGTTTAAAGAAATTTGACACGCGAGATGTTAACGGAGTTCGGCAAAACAAAGGCATACGTCTCCAGGGCTTCACAACCTCAAGTGGTGCGCCTTTCTATTACTCAATACGAAAGGATTACAACTTGTGAACTGTTGAGCCCTTACACACCAAGCGGGAAATCAAACGGCCAACTCAAAGAGATGAGAACAAGGTCTCTTAGTTCAAGTTACTCAAGAGAAACACTCAATATATCACTCTAATCTAATCTAATTCGGGATTAATGAAATGGGTTTGAGGTTGTTTGAGTGATTTTGAAATTTTAAGCTCTCAGAAAATCGCTTTTTAGAAGTTTAGGATCGGCTAAGATGATTTGGGAAGAAAACCCAAAGCCCTATTTATAGAAACAGCTCAAAAATGAGCTAAATGAGCTAAAACATTACCAACGTTTTAGTTCAAAGTGCGATTTAGGATTTTAATTTTCTGACAGCTTAGTAAATCGTTACAACGTTTGTAAAACGTTGTGTAACGTTTTCTACTGTAAAAACTTTGACAAAAAAAAGAATTTCTGAAGCTCAGATTTAATTAAAAACGTTATAACGTTTGTAACCTAAATTTTGAATTTGATACAGTTGTACTTAACGTTCTGACATTCCTAAAACGTTACAACGTTTCAAGTTGATTATGTACAGCTGTGTTTCAGCAGTTCTATCAGTCCTAAAACGTTACAATGTTTTAAGGTATTTTTGGGTTTGATCAAATTGCTATTTCTAACTGGCATAAAATATTACAACGTTTTACAAACATTACCAACGTTTTATCCCTGTCTAAACAGTCTCAAACATACTTTACCAAGTTTTTCTACTCATCTTATTTTAAATTTAGAAAACATTTTACGAGACAAAAAAGGTTAACTTAAATTAGGACTTAATTATAATTTCAATCAAATGAAAGAGAATTTAAATCATAACTTAATTTTAGATCTATGAATAACTTAAACTGACTAAAATAAAATGAACTAACTTAAATCACCGGCATTTATAAATAGGGGGAATTTCACGTATACCCCTCAAAAACTTTAAAATTACGTATTTTCCCCTCTAAATTTGAAAATTACGTATTTTCCTCTCTAAAGTTCAAAAACTCACATATTTACCCATTTCATTGTCTTCTATATTAAAACTCACTCTAAATATATAAAATACCTATTTTACCCTTCATTAAAAGTATAAAATACTCCATCGAACTCAAATTTGAATCTAAAGGGTTTTTCTACCGTCCGATCCGCACGTATTACAATAAGATTATTGCGTGTTCGCTTCAAGATTCGTGCTAATCTAGCTCGCACGAATCTCAAAGCAATTTTGATATGTATGCATCGCATTAAGATCTATGTACATTGCATCAATTTTAGTGTTTGTTCGCTTTAACATTCATGCTAATCTAGTGCGCACGGATCTCAAAGCAATTCAGAGGGTAGAGGAACCTTTAGATTCAAATTGGAGTCAGATGGGTGTTTTATGTTTTTTAATAAAAGGGTAAAATAGATATTTTATAAATTTAGAATGTGTTTTAATAGAAAAGACAATAAAATGGGTAAATATGTGAGTTTTTGAAGTTTAGAGGGGGGAATATGTAATTTCAAATTTTAGAGAGGGAAATACGCAATTTTGAAGTTTTTGAGGGGTATACGTGAAATTCCCCATTATAAATAAGTAGTTATTGTTCTGCTCTTGCCTCTCCGTCATTGCAAAAACAATACCTCGATCGACCTTGCTCTGACTGTACGTCGGTTCGACCTTGATGGAAACCCCAGGAGAGCTTTTCTTTGCGACTGTAGAAAGCGACCCGGTTGAAATCATCGGAACTGCGTTCTTCGATGATGATTCCAACGACGACAGCTCCTCCAAGGCTGTTAAAGGTCGAGATGATGATAAAGGAAACAGTTCTTCAAAGTATCTCTCCACCCCCCCCCCCCCCCCCCCCCCCCCCCCCCCCCCCACACACACACACACGCGCGCGCGCGCGTCCCCTCTACCCCAGACTTTTGAAAGAAATCTGTTTGTATGGATTTGTGCCTGCAAACGGGAGTCTTGTTGTGTCTTTGATTGAGATTTTGTTCTGGGGAGAAGGTAACTCATGATGGTAAATTTTGTAGTTCTCCTCACTTCTCTCTTGGTAGTTAGTGTAGAAAGAAGATGGTGGTGATGGGTTCTAGCTGGATATTGGTTTTATTTTTGCTGCTGATTACTTCTTTGTTAGATCTAAAGGACTTAGTTATTAATTTAATATGAAAGGCCCTTTTGCAATTTACTTTTTTAAATTAACAACCATGGAAGCTTTAGTCTGATTAAAAATATACTGATGGAACTCATTTTATTGAGTTCAATTATTTAAAACAGAAGCCGTCTGTGGTAATTATTTTGCGACTCTAAGACAAAGGAAATATCCAAAACTGAAATTGAATAAATAACTTGCTCTCACTCAGTTATACATTTTTTATTCTCCTTTTTTGTATAGAAATATAAAGGTCCCTGTTGGTGGCACTTTCATGTTGAAGCCTAAAGGGTCCCTTTTGCACTGTACTTACTGTCGATGTACTTACTGTCGACCGCTGACAGAAATATTCTCAGTTCGTTTTCTAGCATGCAAAAAACTGAACTTGAATGATGTATACGGAGTAATTTTAGTAGCTGGTTCTTATCCTTACGTTATTTTTGAACGTTTTTTTGGAGATCCGCAGCGCATTGATTCAGAGGTTAGGCTGCTGATTTTCCTTTACTTTTTCTTTTTTCTTTACCTGTTTGATTAAGAAATCACATACATTCTGATGCAGCCTGTGATGCACAGACACAAAGGGAGGGAGGGGCATGTCAAAGGGAAAATCCATAGTGACCTTACAATTTATCTCTCGTAATTGTCGTCTTTGTTATTTTAGTTCTAATGATGATTTACTCAGTCCTAATTTATGCTCTCTTTTTTTCTTTTGCACGCAGGGTTACATCAGATTGACCGGGCCAAGACGAGCAATTGAGACAACAGACGATCTTTTACTGACATCATGTTTGTTCAACTCAAGAGTGAAGGAGACCCCAAGGTGTTACAATGGTACGATGTGGACTTTAATGCATACATCCTTTGATCAGTTGATGTGTAAGGAGTTTATAACTGATTTCGGTCCTGTAGAGGTTCAGTATGTTGTTTATAGGAACGGTGCGGAGGCAATTTTGGAAGTTACTCTCATTGATTGGGAAGGAAAAGGAGAGTGTGCTGCCACTGAGGTTCAAATTTTTGGGACTGTCAGTGCGTGGAACAATAAGGTTACAAATTGTGGGCCCCAGAGTTTGCTTTTTCACAAAAAATGTGAGGAGGCATTACGTGTTGGTCATGGGGATGTCATCCCTCTTCCTTTGTCACGGAAGGCTACAGGACTCCCTCTTGGATCGACGTTAATGGTTGATTTATGTATATGGCATCATTCCAGCAACTTGTCTATGGAAGGAGTGCTTGTGGAAGCAACTGTGCCATTTGATTCAAGTTTAGCCGGTGAGGAGGAGAAGATTGTTTGCGGAAATCGTGGAAAAATTAAGGTGAAAGCTACTTGGAAAACAGAGTTCACTCGGGAGGAAATAAGGGGACATTGGTAACCAGCCAAATTGTTTAATTTGTTCTGTATCTGGGATTGTGATCTTTTAGGCAGTCATATCCCTCTTCTATTTGTTTGAACTTCTCATCTGTTTGTTGTATTACTAATTAAGCGTTATATGTGAATTTAACAGGTCATCTATTGTTGTTTAAAAAACTATGTTGGATGGGTTAGCATGCACACTTTGCTTTTGGATCCTTGTAAATCGCACTGTTTTGGTTATTTATGTATTCACCCACAGTTAGGGCTATTAATGATCCGAGTTCAAGCAAGATGGGGTATGCTTGTGTTCAGTTCATTAAGTTAATGAGCGAATTAACTTGAGTTGCGAAGACAATACTGAGTTGACAACTGTGCTTGTTAATCATGCTTGTAGACAATTTTTAATTTTGTTTCGAGTTTTTTGTTTCAGAACTAGACACACTGATAAGTTATAGTTAATTTCTCCAATAAAAACTGATAAGTAATAGTTAATTTTGTTTCAGAAAAACTGATAAGTAATAGTTAATTCCTCCAATAAAAAAATGACATACTAGTATTTTTATAGGTATCTGCATAAAACAAAATATTTGCATACTGTTTTGAATTTGTTTTTGTTCATCAACCTAAATAGCCTGTCTTAATATTGCAATATAAACAATATGCTTTCTCCATAATTAATGAATAATTGCATTAGATAAATAAAAAAAATAAAAAATTGTCATAATTAGATCCTCTTCAAAATATATCAGATAAATCATTCAAAAACTAATTAACATTGATAGAATCAAATCAGTTATCAGGAATTTACAATAATTAACCCAATTGTTGATCCAAAATTTGCTGCAACTAGTATTAAATTAACGAGCGAGTTATTAGCGAGTTACAAGTTATGAGCGATTTTCTTACCCCTACCTACAGTCAAATGGTACCACTGAGATTGTTTTTCTGTCACGTTATATCTGTTCAAATGCCAATAAGAAGGGGTATTATTTTGTTGCTCTGCATCTGTGGACAATATTTCTCCCCGGCCCCGGTGATTTTCCAGCTTAGTGCATTATTTTTGAGTCATTCACCTTGGCAGCTTCGGTTAATTTAAAAAAAAATTGAGTCATTCATTCAATTCGATTTGGGATACTACCTGATTGATTCATTCCCCATCTAAACTTAATAACTTTATTAATATCCTCATTCTTAATTTAATCTCTTAAAATATATTTTAATAACAATAAGAACTTAAAATTTTAATCCTGTGCTCCTACTCCTGTAATCAAACTCCCGTCTTTCCCGAAATCTAGTGGGCTCCGTACCGTAGAGACTGCATTGTCTGCATTAACTCCAAGGAGCATATTTTGAGTTAATGCATTTCAGCTGTTTATAATTCAGATGCCCTTTCATATTATTATGGATCTAGTCTGTACAGATCTTAAAGAGGACTAGACGATCCAGATATATTAACTCAAAAGTTTCTTTTTGGAGTTAATGCAGAGGATACGAATTCCCGTACGGTACGCGATGGTAATGAAAATGTTCTTTCTTATGAGTATACACGTATTAAATAATGTTTTCTATTAGCCAATTAAAATGTTCTATCTTACAAGTATATTAAATAACATTTCCTATTAGCCAATTGGAATGATAACCCCTAATCTGACAATATATCTCCAACAAGAAATTATCGGTCGGGAAAAATGGAAGAGACAAATAGGATGAATGTATTGAACCCGGTAAACATCCGGTTCCCATGCTTCTTTTAGAGCAGTAAAACGATGATTCAAGTTCACCTTCATCGAACGGTGATTCAGATTCCTATGCATTTTTCCTAGATGATTTCATTGCGATTGCAGGAATTCGCCTTCACCTTCATCCAACAGTGATTTGGGTCAACGTCATCCTTGGCTCTCTCATCATGTTTCGTTTCCTTACTGATTCTGGTTCTTCTTCGGATAACGAGGATAGCTACTTAATTTTGGCAAGAGCTATTTACTGAAACCTACGAAGTCTCTAGCTCAGCATACGACTTAGTTTCTATTCGAGCATCTGATTTAGTAGTGTGCTTAAATCCTATATGCTGCATGTTCTCCATGTTCTTCTTTTCTTGAGAACCTATCAGTAGGGGTGTACAAAAATACTGTTGATCCACCCGATTCGTCTGACCCGTCCGACCCAATCCGTATTTTACTGGGTTGAGATGTTACTGGGTCGGGTACAGGTTGAATTTTGACAAACTCGTTATTCTGGGTTAGGTCATAGGTTTGCTCTTAATAACCCGTTTATATCCGGACCCGGCCTCAAACCTATGTGAAGAAATAATTCATTCAGTTTGACCCGCTATATGAAATAAATCACATAAGATCTCTGCTGAAAGAATGAGTGCTGTGTTTAGGCTGAATTCGCATCCTCTGAGATATCTCATATTTTGCGTGACTTTTTGGAAAATCTCAACTATTCAAAGACGTTCTGTCCTCTGAGATATCTCATATTTTGCGTGACTTTTTGGAAAATCTCAACTGTTCAAAGACGCTATGCATAAATCTCAAAGCTTAAATAATACTGGCCCCTGCATTATCCTCGAATAGGCACCGGACACGTAGGTCACTCAAAATATGAGATATCTCAGGGGATGCGGACTCGTTTAAGCTTTGATAAAAATCACAGAAGATATCTGTTATTGAAAGGATGATCCGCTACATGAATTTGAATTGTTATGTTTTTTTATTTCATGAATTTTATATGTGATTGTTATATGTCGTTGTTTTTTTTTTTAAATGTTACATTATGGATATGTTTTTTTGTTATAGATGTTATATGTTAAATTATTTTTATTTTATTTATGTTTGTCATTTTTATTTGTACCTAGTTTTAATAAAAATAGTAAAAAGATATATAATAGATTTTCGATCAAAATTATAACCCGTTTAACCCGCATAACCTGTATATAAAAAAATAGATGGGTTGGGTTAGGTTATGGGTGGGTCAAGTAAATAATTTTTTTAACCCGGTGTAATTGGGTTGGATTCAAATTTTAATAAAATATCTTCGACCCACCCGTTGTACACCCCTACCTATTAAAATCACTTTAAATGGTCAATTCAAACCGTTAAAATTAATATATTTCATAAAAGATGTGTTTACATTTCAAATTTATAAGTTTTTAAATTAATTTAGCATAAAATAAAACTGTAAAAATTCAATGAAAATGAACGTATTAAAATTAATTTATAATTATTATTTTTTAACACTTGACTTTATTCTAAATTAATTTAAAAACTTATAAATTTAATATCTAAACACATCAAATACATCAATTTACATTTTAAACTCATCATTTAAAATTATTCCAATAAATTTTGAAGTTAAGTTCACCCATTCTTTGGTGAGATTAAGAACACCCTTGTTCTACTCTATTATTAAAAATTTTCACCTCCGTATTGCTCAATTTGAATCCACTTCCAGATAAGATATCATAGACATCACTAGACTTGGCTGAGTGCGTATCCTTTGCATTAACTCAAAAATGAATCTTTTGAGTTAATAAATCTCAGCCGTCTGATTTTAAACGGAGTTAATCCAACCCCTGATTATAATATTGAGGGTCTTTCAATATAGTGTGGATCTAATTTGCACAAATTTTAAAACATATTAGATGGTTGAGATTCATTAACTCAAAAGATTTCCTTTTGAGTTAATGCAGGGTAGGGGTGATTAATGAGCGAGCATGAGCGAGTTAGGATATGCTCATGCTCAGCTCATTAAGTAAATGAGCGAGTTTAAGCGAGTAACTAAATGAGTAAGTTGAAAATGAGTGAGTTATGAGTGACTCACGAGTTATGAATACCAAAATTTAACAAATTGTCATAATTTATTTAAATGAAATATAATAAAAATCCAACAAAAATAGAATCAATATATTACATTCTTCAGTGGACTCCAACTTGATAACCTCGGATGTAATACTTCCACAAAAAAACATATTACAAAAATAGAACAAAAATCCACAGTAGCATCAACAATCAACCTGATAACCTCGGACTAGATAATATTTTCAAGTCACAGTGTAATAATATGAATGTATAAATATGACATAGGGATTTAATGAGGCAATGCCATAAGGATGATTTAATGTTGTATAACTTTAGTTCATTAATTTAATGCTATAGAAATTTATTTGAGATTGAATGTGGCATTGATTAGATGTGACAAATTTTTAATGAGCAAGTTTCAACGCATTTTTTTTTTTTTTTAGGGTTAGTGGAAGATCCACTAAGACATGTTGATATATAAAAAAAATATTCACAAGAGTGTTACATGAACCAAATTGAACATGCAGCCAAAGTAAAAAAAAAAAAAAAAAAAAGAGCTCTGCTAACAAAATAAAAAAAGCCCCACTAGTGTCTAACCCACTATTTTCTCTATTACTTTTAACTAAATAGCACCCAGTTATGTATATCAATTGATGTTTCATTAATTAGAATATGTTCTAGTTTACTCTTGAGGCTGAAGGTCCTCCTGCTCATTTCCTTTCATAGTGCCCACGAACCTGCTGCCCATGTCATATCCCAGCATTATTTAAGCGAGTTGTTAATGAGCAAATTTAAGTAAATTGATAAATGAGCAAGTTCAAACAAATTTTTAATGAGCGAGTTATGAACAATTTACTCACCCCTAATACAGAGGATACGAAGTCAGTCAGCTTTGAGAAAGAAGCTAATAACTCTCCTCAAGTCCTCCCTATAAAACTAATTCGTATTTACATGACTGACTGAGTAGAATTGAATCGAACGGTCCGAAAATTGATTGGCACGCTTGTCAAAGCACAAATAATCCTGCCCCTCTGTCATCCCGAATCCTGGCCGGCTGAGAGTAAATCTGAGCTGTCCGTTTCAATTGTGTTGAGTCAGGTACCTGGGAGGATACGGATCCCTATAAATTATAAAACGACTACCTCCTCCTCCGGAGTCCAGACCCAGGCAATCCCATCCAAAAAGTTCTGGAAGTTCGAATAAAAAAATAAAAAACAGTGAAAGAGAAATTCAGTAAACATGGCAACACCAAAGGATGTCAAACTTTTTGGAGTAGCAACTAGCGGCTACTGCACCATGGTGCACCACGCGCTCCAACTTAAAGGGGTGGCGTACGACTATGTCGAAGTTGATCTGAAGAACAAGAGCGAAGAGTTTCTCAGGCTGCACCCAGTGCACAAGAAAGTGCCGATTCTAGTGGTCGACGGAAAACCGATCCCTGAATCACTAATAATACTGCAATATGTGGATGAGACATGGAAGGAGCATCCTTTATTGCCCCAAGATCCTTACTTGAGATCCAAAGTTCGGTTTTGGGCTGATTTTTTCTACCAAAAGGTAATACAATAACAATTTTACCAAGACTTTGATTCATTTTTAATTAGGTTTTTCTTTCTCTTCAAATAAATAAGATACTTTCTAATTATCAGAAGAATAAAAGAGACTCAATTAGTGTCCCTTTCCTCATAGATCTTTTGTTTTAGTCCAAACCGGTATCGTTTTTGTTAAACTATTCCGATTTGTGTTTTTGAACTTTTTACAATTTTACTAAACTATTTTGGATCTTTCACCTAAAAGAATATGACAAATTAAATTTCCCGATCCTAATTGATAATACCCCAGATGGTGCCCGCATCCTACACCATTAGAACAACTGAGGGGGAGGCAAAGAATAAAGCAGTTGAAGAATTTCTTGGCCGCCTTAAAACTCTAGAAGACGGCATTAACAAGGACGTCCACGTGCACGGTCCGTTCATCCATGGGGAGGAGCCTGGCCTGTTGGATGTAATCCTCGGGCAGTTTAAGACCGGATCCCAACTTCTCGAGCAAAGGCGCCTTGCCGGTGTGAAGCTGTTGGATAAGGAGCACAACCCTCCTTTGTGGTCCTACATGGATGCTTATGCAGAGTTTGCTGTAATTAAGGAACTGAAGCTGAGTCCATATGCGCATGCGTGACCTCAGCTCGATTGATGCTTAGTTGTTTCTTTTCTACATGATTATTTGCAAATAATCTGTTATTGTATTTTTGGATGAATAAAAGATTTTGTTTCTTTGGATATGATACTCTTTAACCAAAATCCATATCCCTTTCTTTATTTTTGAAATGTCTGACAGGCTGCCAGATTTACATCTACACCAACAATTGTTCAAGTAATTACATCAGATTGATATAGAAAAAAAAAACCACAACCCACTAGCAAATCTGTCCCACAGCAATGTTTCCTCAACAATTCTGACAGCCAACTGATTAGGTTCCATTCTCATTCCTCCAAACAAACGACTGTTTCTCTGTTTCCAAATCATCCAACAAGCCGAGGTAAAGATGGATCCCCACTGATTCTCCCGGTCATATAACCCCCGCTAACCACCCTTGCCCTGGATTTATGCCATACCAGTGGTACCAACTGTTCAAACTGCATCAGGCTTACTCCCAAAATCAAGTACAGCTTTCGTCACACATTCCTTGCATATGAACAATTAAAAAACATGTGCAGTGCCGTTTCTAAGGCGCAATTTTGACACAATAAACACCTCACGAGCTAAGATAATATGATTTCTGTTCCCCCTGTTGTACCATCTCATCTCGTTTTCGTCTTAATTTTTCCCTCTGATAATGTCTGAAAATAGAATTTTTCAGGACTGATAATTGCCATCAGTGTTATTGCTACGAGTAGACTATTCATTATTTTCCACTATTAATGGCAGATCATTAGGTCACTTGTACAGTTTGGTAATGTCTGATTACTGAGGTGAAAAGTTAATCTCCTCCATAAAAAATCTAAAATTGCAAAAAAAAAAAAAAATGTAGTCAGAAAAATTGCATTACAAGAACTTGACTCTGGATACTTTTAACCAAAAAAATTCTGAGAACACAATATTGTTCCTTATTATGTTTTGGTAATAGTTTAAAGTATCTTGGCTTATATATAGATCTGATAATGTGGAAAGTCGATAGTCGATTCTGAAAGCTTATTCTATAATTTGTCAACAGGACCTCTAGTTTTGTCCTAAAAGTAAATCTAACCTATGCAATTTTCTTTGGTAACAGAATCATCAAGTTGGCGTCTTTGACCCAGCAACCTTAATCTATAAAATTTCTTCAATATTTGTTGGGAATGCTAACTTTAAAGATTGATAAACACTTGTTCTGAATGTGAGGACATTTTTCCTTAAAGAATTGATGACATGGTTGTACGACACATCAACAATCCAGACATACCCCGTATGTCATTAATTTATTTGTGTAACAATTTATTTCATTTGATTCTTTCAGA